>VXBP01003389.1:530582-615789 GCA_013400115.1 Rhinopomastus cyanomelas | reverse complement strand
ATGATTCTGTGAATCCTTAAAGTAGAAAGAAGACTCAAGCTCATCCAGTCTAACCATCAACCCAACCCCACCCTCCCCACTAAACTGTTCCCCAAGGCAACATCTACTTGTTGTTTGAACCCCTCCAGGGATGGCAACTCCCCCACCCCCCCACACTCCCTGGGCAGCCTATTCCAACCCCTGACCACTCTGTCAGGGAAGAGATTTTTCCTGATGTCCAAAGGAGAAACGGACACTGCGCTGGGAGAGCAGCTGTAGCAGCACTGAGCACTCCCCACTGCTGAAGCACTGAACAAGAAAGCTGGAGTGAGACTCTGCGAGTTAAAACAACTCTTAGTAGCCTAACAGCCACATAACCTCCAGACACAGGCTCTTAACCCATGCAGGCTTATTTCATAGAATCTTTAGGGATTGGAAGGGACCTCGAAAGATCATCTAGTCCAATCCCCCTGCCACTGCAGGATCACCTCTCGTGCTGTCACAGGTGACAGGGTACTACCTGCTCCCCAGGCAGCAGCCACACACAACAGAGAACCTTTCAACCCAGCCTCTCTGAAGGCAGAAACATTTGTCCTTGTCACCCAGCAGAAGATGGCAACCCCAGCCCGGCACGTGCTGCAGTCTCACAGCCACCCCAGGGAGAAGGAAATGAAAGCACTCAAGAGGCAGCATCTACCTTCAGGACCGATTTATCTCGGGGCATGCCCATCGCCCTCCTCCACGAGGCATCACTGCCACGTGCTGGCAGCGGCTCTGAAGCCATCAGCAAACCCTGACCTCTGAAACACCAGCCAGGCTTCTCCGTGCAGACCTTGGATGTGCGTCAGCGTGGGAACACATCTTCAAAAACAAGAGCTTCAGACAGCCTCCCTCAGAAACAACAGCCCAACCCAAGTCCTGGGCAAACAGTTCATTTCAGATCCCTCTGCCTTCTGCCTTTCGGTTTTGTTTGTTTAATTGCACCAGGAATTAGTTTTTTTTTCTTGCAGGGCTACTATTTTAAACGTCCTGGGCTAGGAGAGGTTCTGCCAAGTCGTAGCAAAACACAGTGTAACCCTAAAATTACAGTCTGACAAACTGCTGCTTTGAGAGAAGGATCAGCTTCTAAAGGAGCAGGCAGGCTGCCTCAAATCGCTGCTTTACATGAGCTGGAGAAGGGGCAGCAAGAACACGCAGCGGTCACTGCTCCAACTCTGTGGTCACTGCTCCAACTCTAACCATGTCTTTTGGAGACCATGGACGTCAAAAGATGTCTGAGCATCACAACAAGGTTAATAAAAACCCCAGGACGTCACTCTGCACCGTCCTCACTTGGCCCGACTTGAGTTACCCTGCTGGAACGTCAGGATGGTACCGAGGCAAGTCTGTTCATGCCTTGTTATGACTCCAGATTGGCAGCCCAGGGCTCCATCCAGTAAATCATGTCCTGCAGATATCATTTAATCCTTTTGTGTTACTGAAGTCTGAGCTGGACTAGAGAAGTCTGAGCACTAGGGAATACTGCACCGAGACCAGGAACACACACAACAGCAGAGATCACCCGAGTGAGGCTGGTGCTCTAGATAACAACATGGATTCAAGCTCTACATGGGGCTGAAAAAGCAGTGACAGATGATCTCTGGGTCTTAGAGACAACAGAATGATAAAACATTAGGAGTTGGAAGGGACCTCAAAAAGATCATCCAGTCCAATCCCCCTGCTAGAGCAGGATCATCTAAATCGAGTCAGTCAGGAACGCATCCAGGCAGGTTTTAAACATCTCCAGAGAAGGAGGCTCCACAGACTCTCTGGGCAGCCCATTCCAAGGCTCTGTCACCCTCACTGGAAAGAAGTTCCTTCTCTTATTGATGTGGAACCTCCTATGTTCCAGCTCACACCCATTGTCCCTTGTCCTGTCATCAGAAGACACTGAGCAGAGCCTGGCTCCATCTCCTCTTTCCATATTTATGAACAGTAATGGGGTCACCCCTCAGTCTCCTTTGTTCCAAGCTCAAGAGACCCAGCTCCCTCAGCTTTCCCTCATGTTTTCATTCCTTCAAACCCCTTAACAAGTATGAAAGTTGTGAAGAACGCAACAAAGCAGTCTAGGGTAACCCTGTGACTCTGACAGGTTGGAGAGATGGGCACCTCTGCTATCAAGTCCCACTCTGAAATCCCTCTCAGCATCCATGAAGAGAAGACTTGAGAACGTGTCAAAGAGCCGAGAAGACAGAGCACTGCCGGTACCATCTGCACTGTGCTGTACTGCACTGATTCCGTGAAGCCACTGGCTGAAAGCACACCCAAAGTCCAGAGATGTGACACTACAAAGCAAAGCAATTTGGAGAACGTTCCAGCCTGAAACAAACCCAAGCCCTGCAGCCACCCCTCCTGGGTCCAGGCTGAGGGACAGCGTGTGACGCACTAGCCGCACTGCTGACAGCCTTGCTGGCAGGCAGTGAGCAGCTTTATGTGCCGGGTGCAAACCCATGTCCTCCAGCTGACTTCCCACAGGCTATCAGACTATAAATCTGCACATCACCACGTCCCTGTGGCCAACACCAGCACAAACCAGCTACAGTGCCACTTCCCAAGGTGCAGAGGCCAGGAGATCCAACATGCAGCACAACCTGAAGTCACTTGCACCACAGCTGCTGCTTCTCAACAGCTGGGGTGAGAGGGTCAAGGCAAGAAAAATCAAGTTGTCTGGTGAACGTTCAAGTCACAGCACTAGCTGATCTACCCAGGGTGGAATTCCACATTAATATGAGAAGGAACTTCTTCATGGTGAGGGTGACAGAGCACTGGGAATGGGCTGCCGGGGTGGGGGGGTCTTGTGGAGTCTCCTTCTCTGGAGGTGTTTAAAACCCACCTGGACATGCTCCTGTGCCACTTGATCTAGGAGACCCTGCTGTGGCTGGGAGGACTGGACTGGATGATCTTTCAAGGTCACAGAATCACACAACATTACAGATTGGAAGGGACCTCAAAAGATCATCTAGTCCAATCCCCCTACCAGAGCAGGATTCCCTAGACCAAGTCGCACAGGAATTGGTCCCTCCCAGTTCCTCATGTTTTGTGATTCTGTGAATTCACCCCAGAATTTGCACAGTTGGGAAGAGCAAAAGAGCAAATCCACTTCTAGTAGTTTATTCATGTGACAGAAGTGGAAAGCAACCCCAGGCTCTCTGATCACTGCTGGCTGTAACCTAGAGCGCGAGCACTGCCCAAGATTTATGTTTAGAGCACATCAGCAGCACTTTTTAATGATGGAGGAGGCTTTTTAGCAAACAGTAAATTCCACAGCAGCTCTGCTTGGCAGAGTTATCAATAATCCCATTAATGACAAGGTGCAGTTTACAGCTAGCTGGCAGCAGAAAGGAGATACAGGACTTATGTGAAACAAAAAGATAACACAACGTCGCTCCACTGACTGCACGTTCTCTTAATTGCCTTGTTACACACGCTTGGGGGGCACAGTCTACCCACGGATGGAGCTGTTGGCTCCCAAGGCAGAGCGCAAGGGAGGCTTTTACTCCGAGCTGCCTCTAACTGCACTTTGGGGTTTATTGCTAAGTTGCCTTTAATTTCTCTATTTTATGCAAGTTTATCCCAATATTAGCGAGCTCGCCCCTGAAAAGAGGCTGCTGTGCTCCATCGTGGTGCTACTTGTACAGGATTATGAGGCTGCTTACTAAGGCTTTACTCAGACTGAAGAGCAGCGACGTGCAGAGCGGACTGTGGGTTCCGTGTCACTCTTCCCTGTTCCCTGCTCTGCAGAAGGGCTGCTGGCTCTCAGAACCCAACTAGTCCTCATCTGTGTGTCCAAGCAACCTATGGTCAACGTGCCAGGTTCAGGGTCTCTGTGATAACAGAAGCATCAGGAGTCAACCTTTGCAGAACTCAGCCAAAGTGAGTACCTCACCCTACTGTTCCAGGCCAACTTGACCCCTAAGTATGCACCTACCTTACCCCAAAGGATGCACCTAGTCACCAACCCTGGATGTGTTTAAAATTCACTTACACATAGTGTTTGGGGGGGGGGAAATCTGGTTTAGGGGTGAATTTGTAGAGTAGGGCTGATGGCTGGACTCAATGATCCCAAGAGTCTTTTCCAACCTGAATGACTATGATGACAAAAAACCACCCCACCACCAGCACACTGGAAGCTTTCAGGATTGTAGAAACATGCACCCAGGGCTTTAAAACTATATAAAGGATTAGTTTTCAACATGAGCTCATCTTCAGGTGTCCGTGTGGGAGGACAGACAGATGGTTCCTCAGCTGAGGAACTTGGGGCTGTTCTGTCTCTGTATAATGGTAACAACCAGCAGCCTGGAGAGAAGATGGCCTTCAGAGTCCAAACACAGGAGGACACAAGACCATGGCAACGTGATTTAAGGGAACCGCTCAGATCTGGCTTTTGTGGGGAGGGGCTGCTTAAGCCCGGATTCCCCCAAGACTCTCGCAGATGGATTCAGTCATTACGCTACGAGCAGCTGAAAACCCCAAGGTACACATTTGTATCCCAGATACGGAGCTGGGAACGTCGGCTACGCCGGGAACGAAGATAATGATGAATGAATTTATTTGTAGTTTTAATTATCGGATAAATTCCATCTACCACCTCGAACGCGAGCGTGTTTTATTACAATAATATGCCTCCGGCACGAAGCCAGGACAGAGGCTTCCAGGAAAGGGGGAGGGGGGGTTTTAAAATCGTGCTGGCTGGTGTTAGAGCACTTGACGTGTCTCCATTTCATTTCCTTGGTGCAACATCATAAATAAGCTCAATAAACTGTTGCTTACAGCCCTGGCCAACTTGAAACCTCACCTGATGGATTTATTTCCAGTATGTCCTGTCCTCCAAAGCTGCTGGGAAACAACAACAACTTATCACTGCCAACCTGTTATTTCTAGATCGGACACTGCCTGCAGCATCAGCAAAGCCCTTTCCAGTGCTTGTTTCCAGAGCTGCTGAAAGCAACTGGAAGCTCTGGAAGCTGAAGACAGAGCAGATAAACTGAGCAACATTTAGTGGTTCTGCATCACTCATGCTGCCCAAAACAGACCACAAACATGCAGCCATAGATTTGGCCTTTTTCAGTTCATATTCCACAGCTTAGGAGGACTAGAGAATTGTTCCTTGCTCAGAGTAATAACATCAGCCAGTCTTTCCCTATTGCTGTGCTCATGCAGAATCAGAGGACCACTCTGGTTGGAAAAGACCCCTGGGATCATCGAGTCCAACCATCTACCCTGCCTTACAAGTTCACCCCTAAACCACATCCCTCAACACTTCATCCCAACGATCTTTAAACACATCCAGGGATGTGGACTCCACCACCTCCCTGGGAAGCCCATTCCAATTCCTGACCACCCTTTCTGTGAAGAAATTCTTCCTACTATCAAGTTTTCTTCTTTATATCAAGTCTAAAAACAGCTGCATTGACTTGCACCCAAATAACCCAGTTAAGTTTCTCAGAGCCTTCTGTTACAAAAGCCATTAGCTTGGCAGTACCTGCCTCTGGCAACCACAGAGCCAACACCTGCTGAGGGTGCTTCTGCAGGGTGGGCTCATGCCCACCATAGGGAGGTTGTATGAGATGATCTGTAAGGTCCCTTCCAACCTGAGACAGTCTATGATTGTTAAAATCCACACAGGGGCTGCAGTCCTCCATGCAGATACTGGTGTCAAAAGGACTTTCTGACTTGCAGAGGGCACTTGGCCTTGAGCTGCAGATAAGACAGTCATCTTGAGCTGCAGATAAGACAGTCACGGCTGCTCTGTTAGCTCAGGAACGTGGTGATGTTACTGGAACCAATTCAACCCTGGGATGTGACACCACAGTGACAGCAGGACCACTGCATTGTACAGCTGATGTCAAGCCAAGAGCTCGCACCACAAGAAGGACTTGCTAAGCCCACCTACGTGGGGGCTCTCAGACTCACAGAGCTGTATCACGCTCATGCTGCTCAGACTGATTTTTTCAGCTTGCAAATCAAACCCTTCCCAGCTCGTCCCCTGACTGAGGATGTTTGCCACCCACCACTCTCTGCATGCCCCGAGTGCTACAGCACACACTGAGGCAGCAGTCTGGCCTCGGATCCCAGCTGGAGCTGGCGGGCAGAAGGAGACAGTCCAAGAGATTTTCACATTACCCTGCCCTTCCATGAAGGACTTCAAAGGGACACACAGATCCTATCTTCAGGAGATTAGCTGCAAGGGGAATGCCCGGGCAGGCGAGCTGGCTCCAGACCTTCATCCTGTAGCTTGCAGGATCTCCATGCAGCAGAGGCAATTCAGGACCACACTTGCCAAAGCCTCCTGCACCGGGTCTATGAGATGGCAATTTCCAGCTGCCAGAGCTGTAGAGAGGATGGACAACACTTGGAGCCTCTCCAGGAGGAGAGAGGCTGGTTCACCCCAACCTATGCAGCACCCACCACTGTTTTGGTTAATAAGCATTCAGTCCCTGTCCTGAGCTCCCCAATTACTCTTCCTAGTTAGTTTACACAACAGCCATAATCACCTTTCCATGAACACAAACCCTGCTTCCTGTCGTGCCTTTACATTCAAATAAACAGCTCAGCAATACTTCAGAGCAGGTCTGAGGGTCAGCAAGTCCCTGGGACCTCTGGCTGCAGCATCCTTACAGGAAGGAGCTTTGCTGGCAAAGCTGAGACCAGGAGCTGCACCTGCTGTGGAGAGTAAACACCATGATTTGTGAGCGATGTGTGGGTTCCCCTGCGCAGCTGTGACGCCCAGGGGAAGCTCCATGTGCTTTTATATGTCTGCTCAGTGGTGTCAGAGGCTCTGCACAAGCTGCTGTGGATGGGGCTAGGAGAGTCCCTGCTTGTAGCTCCAGACTAGCCCAAGTGCTCTTCCACAGCTCACATCTCCAGCAGCACTGCAGCTACACAACGACGCTACCCACAGCAAGGGTTTCACAGAGTCACAGAACATTTGGGATTGGAAGGGGCCTTGAAAGATCATCTAGTCCAACCCTCCTGCCAGAGCGGGATCGTCTAGACTAAGTTACACAGGATGCACTTGGGGCTTTTCACAAGCATCTCCACAGTTGACAGTCTCTCTGGGTCCCCAGATATCCTACCAGGGCAGCACTGGAGAACCAGAGACAAAGGCAGAGTCCCCAGACATTTCAGTCACTGCAAAGAGATCTCAGTGAAGGAAACCTAAGCTGAGCTACACCTCTGATGGGTGGGTGTCAGGAGGATGGAGCCAGGCTCTGCTCAGGGGTATCCAGTGATAGGACAAGGGGCAATGGGTGTCAGCTGGAACACAGGAGGTTCTGTATAAATATGAGAAGAAACTTCTTTCCAGTGAGGGTGACAGAGCCCTGGAAGGGGCTGCCCAGGGTGGTTGTGGAGTCTCCTTCTCTGGTGACACTTAAAGCCCATCTGGATATGCTCCTGTGCATCTAGGTGATCCTGCTGTGGCAGGGAGATTGGACTGGATGATCTATTGAGGTCCCTTCCATTCCCCAATGTTCTGTGATTCTGCTCATGCCAGCTGGAAGAGGATTAAGAGGGCAGAGAGAACAAACATCTTGTGGCTGTGGTTTTCTCCAGATGACTCCAGCTCAGTGGACTGGCAGGCTCCAGGCTGGGCTGCTCGCTGCCATCCCAGCTCTAAGAGCCAAACCCTCTTTGCTCAGGATGCCTGGCAGATCCTATCTGACAGGTGCTCGTTCCCCCATGTAAACCCAAGTGTGAGCAAACCACAGAGTTACAGGGTGGCCAAGACAGCGATGGCGCAAGTTTCCCTCTCCCAGATGAAGTGCTGGTTTGTGCCAAGCGGTGCTGCATCACGCACATCTCACAGTGCTCCAGCTCCACATTAGCATTCTGGAGCACAGCTTTATCCTCCTGCCTCAGAGACCAGCCCCTGCTTTACATAAATCTTTAATGAAACGCTCTGCCTCGAGCACTGATGCCTATGAACAAGAGACAGGGTTGAAGGAGAACAGTTTTACCTCCAAAAAGACCAGAGTAGGTCTACAGATATCACATGGAAACGACACCTGCTACACCTCCCTGGATCCCTGGAGCACATGAAAGCTAAGGCAGAGCATCAAGAATTGCAAGGACTTTCCAGACAAGCAGGGAAGAGAGCTGCTGAGCTGTGGCCAATAGCAAAGCACAGCAGGAGCGGTCCAGCCTCCCAGCACGTGTGTCTGGTTGATGCCCACACAGCTGGAAGGCTGCATGTGCTGGGCTGGTGGCACCAAATGCTCCCCAGCAATGGGACTGGCTCCCACTGATCAGGAGACTGGTGCTAAGCCTCAAGACTTAGAAACACACGCACAAGTCTATCAACTTTATATTCCCGCTGGGATTCCGAGCGCTTACGGTTAATGCTGTCGAGGGCTTTAAGTGCTTCTTCCACAAACGAGAAGGTTGTAAACATCCATCTCCCCCCACAAAACACACTAAGGAGAAATGGGCATAGAAACAGACAGGATTGTTGTGAACAAGAACACTGGGGATTGGAAGGGACCTCGAAAGGTCATCCACTCCAGTCCCCCTGAAACAGCAGGATCACCTGGATCAAGTCACACAGCAACACATCCAGGCGGGTTTTATATGTCTCCAGAGAAAGACTCCACAACCCCTCTGGGCAGCCTGTTCCAGCGCCCCATCAGCCCTGGTTGGGAGGAACCTCCTACTCAGATTGATGTGGAACCTCCTCTGTTCCAGCTCACACCCATTGCCCCTTGTCCTATCACGAGATGCCACAGAGCAGAGCCTAGCTCCATCCTCCTGACACCCACCCTTCACAGACTTATAGACATTACTGAGGTCATGCCTCAGTCTCCTCTTCTCCAGGCTCAAGAGACCCAGCTCCCTCAGCCTTTCCTCACCAGAGAGATGCTCCACTCCATCATCTTCACGGCTCTGTGCTGGACTCTCTCCAGCAGCTCTGTGTCCTTATGGAATTGAGTGGCTCAGAACCAGATGTGGTCTCACCAGGGCAGAGAAGAGTGGGAGGAGAACCTCTCTCAATCTGTTAACTGCCCCCCTTCTGATCCACTCCAGGACACCATTGGCCTTCTTGGCCACAAGGGCTCATTGCTGGCTCATGGTCATCCCGCTCAGGAACAAGAATTGTGATTTTAAGATAAAACTAATTCCCACAAAGATAAAGACAAAAAATGCAGGACCTGGCAACACAGACCGATAAGGACAGTTACAGTCCTGATGCAGAACACTGACTATGAGATGTTACAAGAATTTAGGGCTTCACACTGTTAGATTTGACTGATGCTTTTCAAAGCAGTTGACAGGAGTTAAGGCATGTAGCAGTCATTAACCTTAATGGAAAATGTTTGTTTAAAACCCCAAGACTGCCTTGAAAAAGACGCATTTCAGCCTCACAATTTGCACTCAAAGTCCACATTTTCATTTTTAATAGTCACATCTGCTTGAGGCCCAAGGTCAGTTAAATCATTTAAATATGTCTGCTTCAAAAATGCAGCAGCAGCCCACAAGGCTGCTCATGTGCTCAAAATTAGGAAAAACCTATGGAAGTCCCATCCAGCAGAGCTGGGGCTGCTCACATCGTCATGTGCTGTGCTGGACCGGCGCCTACAACTGCAGGGAGGCTGCCACAAGGAAGTCATAACAAATACCGTGGTGGCAACCACATTCAGTCCTAAAAACCAAGACAAAAGGAAGTATCAGACATGCTCCGAGACAGACGTGTCTTGGAGACACCAGTTGCTTGTGCACCTTGGCTTCCTCACAGGTTTTTAGGGCTCTGGACTAAATTCAGCAGCCAGACCCAACTCAACCTTTTCTCCAGTATCCCTTTAGTTTAGAGCAGCAAGAGTCCTGAGCTAGGTTTTCTATCTCACAAACATCTGTTAGAAGACTTAAAAAGGCAAGAAACCCCCTCCAAAGCCATACTTCAAAGTAACAGCAACACAGGGTAGAAAAAACCCTTCTCCCCAACTAGATTTCAAATGCACAAATCACAGAGGGCTTTGGCTATCCAAAGTCCCTTCAGCTTTGGCTCCTCTTAGCTCTGGATGACCAGGGACAGGAATCAAACTCAAAACTTGAGCTGATTGCCCAAGGATGGGCAGGGGGTTCTTACACTCTCTGGGATGAGGCATTTGGGGACGTATCAGCATGAACATTTGGACCTAATCTCCAACACAGGGGCAGAGGTTTCTGAAAGCATCGATGTACTGGGATTCCATCCCTGGATTCTCACCCCAAGCAGTGTAAGAGTCACACGATAAGGTTAAGACTCCACACAACATTTCAGCATTTTAAATCCAAGTAGCTGTTAGTGGCTCTCACAAGCTCAAGAGCCCAACAATAATCACATAAAAGCTCAGCAGTTTCCATCTGCAGGCACACGAAAGGTGAACAGTGAGAACCTAAAACAGCACTTGGATGTCAGACATAATCTGGTGTGACCATGCACAGTGTGAAGCAGAGATCCTGCTCTCCCACCACTGCCTGTTGCTTTCCTTGTGACAGAGACAGCAACTGGCAGACAAGCAGGATGGGCCTGTTGAATCTGCAGATCTATCAGAAAATTAACAGACCAAGAGGCAAAACACCCTCCAGGGATTGCTCTGTCCTTTTTTACAATTAAACATAAGCCCAGGGAGTCCACTCCCATCAGCCACACAACTTGCAAACCCAAGACAAGGGAGGAGATGCATGACTCCAGTGGAAGAGACTGTCCATCAAGTTCATGGGTAAGGTCAAGCCTTCAAGCCATGCTCTTGGTAAGCAAATGGGAGAGGAGACAAAGTTGTGAGGCTCTGGGGCTAGCCAAAGGTTCCACATAAATACGAGAAGGAACTTCTTCCCAGTGAGGGTGACGGAGCACTGGAACAGGCTGCCCAGGGAGGTTGTGGAGCCTCCTTCTCTGGAGACATTTAAAACCCACCTGGATGTGTTCCTGTGCGACTTGGTGTAGGTGACCTGCTATGGCAGGGGGATTGGACTAGATGATCTTTCGAGGTCCCTTCCAATCCCTAATGATTCTATGATTCTCCACAGGATTCCTTGTGAGAAGGGAGTTGTCATCTTCTTGGTAGCTACCCTTGACGTACTGGGACTTATATTCTCCCTGGTAAGGTTATCATATCCAGGCTCTTCTGCAGGAAAACCCACATGTACCCAAACACACGCAGACCCCTACTCCTACATTACAGCAAAACAAGGACTTCTGTGGAGGGGTACTACTCAAAGTCACATCATACCCCAAGTAAGGAATGGAACTCGCTGGAACGACAGGATCATTTTCAAAATATGAAGCTTGTTTTGATCCTTCTGAGTGATTCAACTGATTGGAGCTGCCAGTAGATTGCTCTGGATGGATCACACTCTGTGTGAATAATTGCACTACTAAAATAGACTGTCTCAGGCACCACTGAAGACAGGCAAGAAATGGCAGAAGCAGTGCCCCCACGTGCACAAGAGCCACCAAGCACCCTGCCTCCAGAAGGACAGTACCAGGTGCTGATGTGGCTGCAAAGAACCGACCTCCAGAAGATCTGCAGCTCATCTGATCTTCCCTACGGCTGTGTCTTGCTCCCGAGTGGATGGGCCACTTCACGCTGCGGTCCCAGACATGCATTTAGTATGCATGAGGGTGCTCTGGAGGGCAGTGCCTGCCCAAGCACTGCTGAACATGCTGACAAAGGCAAGGGAAGTGACCTGGAAATGACAAAGCACAGCAAGGCAAGGCACAAAGATGAGGTGGACGAGCAGGAACGTTCGCACAGTGCTGTCGACGCAGTTCGCTGAGGGAAGGCGGTGACTGCTGTCTCTGAGAGCTGGTGCAGTGCAGGGTGTCTCCAGTTTAGGCAGAAGCTCTGCAGACTGGCAGCCAGAAGATTAATCTAGTGCTGCCCAGAAGTGGTGGGGGCTACACAAGGAAAGGAAAAGAAGCTACTTTAGGTTTTTCATCACGTAGAATATTACATCAAACGACGGAGACTCACTGTCCTGAGCACAGCAACAGCTTCCTGGCAGCAAGCGCGGAGCTGCCGCACGGTTCCACGCGGCTCAAGCTGCAGTTCTCAGAGCCGAGGGCCCTTCCTCATAACGAAAGGCAGCAGAAAAATTACTTTTAATACGTGGAAGGAATCACTTGCAAAATCAAAGATCAATTCTAACAAACTAGAGAGCTAGTCTCCATGATAGATGATGTTTTATAAACCGCAAGAGGGAATAAACTTCCCTTAAATAGGTGCCAGTTAATTAATGAGATTGGGTAAACGAGCGCACTTCCTGAGCCACAAACTAGAGGCTTCTACTTCCCAAGTGCATTATGAAGAATTGGACAGAGGCCCATTATTCTGCAATAAAAGATGGCCCACTGGAGGGTTTCACGCTAAAATAACTAGTCCAAGAACATCTTCATCCAGGAATACAGGCGGTGTATTTCCAAGTGCAGACCAAGCAGCCCTTAAATATGCTCCTATGTCCTAAAGGAATTAGGGCAGCCAAAGATTTAGCACAGCAGCCAAAAAGAACACGGTAGCTGAGCTGATGGGGTTATAGAAAAGCTCAGGAGACAGAGAGATGAACTGCCTCCTGTGAGCGAAGACCCTCGGGGCAGGTGTGTGCTCTGGAGTATCAAGTCATGAACGAGCTCTGTACCCTGCTCTGTACCGTGCAGACATCACGTCTCGCCTGTCTCAGTACCCTGGGACTGCAGCGTGTTTTTGTTCAACAGTGTGAGCTGGTTTGTCTGGAATTAGCTGGGCACTGGGCACCACGCTACACGAGGGTTACGGACAGGACAGAGTGTGCATCCTCCTCACTATTCACAGGTCCATGGTGGACTTGGGCATCATCATCAAGTGGGCAAGTGCACAGCCTAAGCACAAGAGAGTGGTGGACACATCACACTAGAGGGGACAGACATGGCAGGTTTCCACCACAGTGCCCCAGGGACCCTAAACTCACTGAGAGTGTCACCAACAAGAAGAGAGACCAGTCACAAGACCTCCTGCCAAAGCCTTGCCTACAAAAAGCTGTACTCCAGCAGGGCTCTCAGCCCAGAATAATTCAGGTTGGAAAACACCCTTGAGGTCATCAAGCCTGCCCATTAACCCTAATCTACCAAGTCAAGCACTAAACCATTAAACTGAACTAAACCATAAGCAGATGGGATGTTCGCCTGTGGTTCAGAGTGTGCTCCCAGGCTGGTTTAGTCATTTGGGAAAGGCACCAGCTTGACCACTCACTCCATCTGTCTGATCCCCACGCCAGTAGATGACAACCTTCAGCTAACCACGTGCTACTGACACAGAAAGACTATCCAAGTTATTCTCTGAAATAATAAGCATCAGCCTCACCTCCTCAGGAGCATCTCTGAGCTCTCTCACCACGGACAGCCAAAGTCAACTCACCAGGATGCCAACCTCTTGACTTTCATTATGGTAAATTATTCACCGCAGAAGTGTCACTTTAGCAGGGAGAACCTCCCTGCCATCATAAATATTTTCATCTCATGACTTTCCTTTCTTATACCTGTGAAGTTTTAGACCACACTGGGTCTCTTCACCTTTGCACAGACAGAGGACAGTCCTCAGCTTACTGAACAGAGCAGAGCTCACAAGCACCCGCTCCAGACCTTCAGAAAGCAGCATTATTAATTTCTTACAGCACTTGCAGTGATTTTTCCCATAGCCCCAAATAAGTTTCCCCTTCCCACAGGAAGGCCCAACCACATGCACTCCTCCCTCTCTATAGTAAATGTATTGACACAGAAGCAAATGCCTCTCAGAGCATCTTCTTACTGCTTTAACACTCTGACTTTTCCCCTTGGGCTGTTTGAACTAAATCCATCCAGAACCTGAGCTGCATTTCCTTCCAAGTAGAAGCCTCTGCATTCCCAGTTGCATACCCACTCCTACACGTGCATCTCCTGTTATTCATAATCCCTTTTTGATTGGAAGAGACTTTTTAAGATCAAGCCCAGCCTTTGATCCAGCACTGCCAGGTCACTGCTCACTTATGTTTCCTAGCACCACCTCTACATTTCTTTTAAATACCTTCAAGGATGGCGACTCCCCCATTTCCCCGAGCGGCTTGTTCCAGCATTTAACAGCCCTTTTGGTGAAGAGTGTTTTCCTAATACTGCTGTGACCACCAACCCCTCAACAACCTCCCTCCAGGTCATTGGAGAAGGTGACAGGGTCTCCTGTGAGCCTTCTTTTCTCTAGGGTGAATAACCCCAGCTCCCTGAGACAGTTACATCACACACAACATAGAATCATAGAATCATTACAGATTGGAAGGGACCTCGAAAGATCATCAAGTCCAACCCCCCTGCCACAGCAGGATCACCTAGACCAAGTCACACAGGAACACATCTAGGCGGGTCTTCAACATCTCCAGCGAGGGAGCTCTCAATCTCTCAGCTGTGATCATACTCTCATTTTCTTAATTTGTTTTAGATTCACTGAAGTTTTGAAGTTGAGAGATGTAACCCACAAGTGAAGGATAACTAATAATTTCCTATTCCAAGCAACACTTGAATCCTTTAAGAACCTCTTCAAGGCCTTTCACTAGTTCCCCATGATGCTGTTTTGGCTACCAGTGACCCCACTGCAACATCACTGTTGCCTGATGCTCTTACAAAGCAGTCAGAGACAGGACCACATCACAGAGCCACACATTCACCTCCTCATAGCCAGGTAGGAAGTCCTGGTTTGCCTCTAACCATGTTTCTGGTAACTCAGAGGAATGACAACACATGGTTGTAGTTGTGCACCACCCCGCTTACCCACCTCTGTTTTGGGAGCTGGGAACAGGAGAGCTGAGCCATGCTATGGGAATCACTGCAGTGATCTGGTTTGGTGTGGCCAGTGCTATCAGTTGATAGGGAATCTCTGTGCTGATAGGAGGACTCCTGGAACATGCCAGCCCCAGAGTGATAGCAGGAGGGAGCACTGTTTCCATTCCCAGGCCTGGTTTCATGCTGTCAGCCACCCCGAGGTGTGCACACAGGCAGCAGATTAACCTGTCACACACAGGATATGGCTGAAGTCTACAAAGGGTTTATCCTCCCTGCAGCTTGAGCCCAAACAGCTGGAGAACAAAGTGGTGACTCAAGCACCCGGCTGATGTCCCCGTGCGACTTGGTCTAGGTGATCCTGCTCTGGCAGGGGGATTGGGCTAGAAGATCTTTCGAGGTCACTTCCAATCCCTAATGTTCTACGATTCCCCTGGACCTCAATTTACCCCACAGATCTACACAATCTTCAGGACCACAGTGGCCCATAGCTGCAGGTGTTACAGGAGGTTCCACATCAACTGGAGGTTCCACCAGTGAGGGTGACAGAGCCCTGGAAGGGGCTGCCCAGGGGGGTTGTGGAGTCTCCTTCTCTGGAGAAGTTTAAAACCCACCTGGACACGTTGCTGTGCAACTTGGCAATGCTGCTGTGGCAGGGGGATCTGACCTGTGTGAAAACAGGAGCAGAAACTCCTTGTTCACGAGCCCTGGCTGACTGGGTGCTTTTGCTGGTAGCACATGTTTCACTTCTCAGGCTGGGTGGGCTGAGCATCAAAGTCACCTGCAGTGTCCTGTTTGGGAAAGCACTTCCTGGAGTGTTTTTGCCCACTGGGACAAACACACATTCCTGTGCTCCAGTTATAAACCTGATCAAAGGAACCAGAGCTTCTATGTTGCATAAAACACTACAGAAATGAAAACACTCTTTCTATGACAAACACAAGAATGAGGGAAACATCTCTCCATGAACAACAGATGCTTCAGCTGCACATGGAGCTTTTAAGAAAGAATGGAAATAAAAACTTGAAGTTTATATTCCTCGTGGAGCGAGATTAAAGGTGGTATTTTACACCCTACTTGATGCATCACAGTAATTTTCATCCACACTAATAAAAATAAGTCAGAAGCTGATCTCCCATGCATTAAAATTACCATTTCATGCAACAGCCATGACGTTTGTGAGATGTATGTGCCCTCTGGAACTCCTGCCATGAGGAGAGCTGGATTTGGGGACTGCTGCATGCACAGATTTATTACAGCAGTTCTTCCCGAGGAGGGTAACGTCACGTACACAACGCAGCACGGGCTGCTAGAGAACAGCATCTAGCACTGAGCTAAGATCCAGCACTGAGTAAAGACTCTCTGCTTTCAGGTGGAAAATAATGAGAATGGAACAACTGGAACCCCCCCCCCCCCCCAACATTGCATGGCACCAACTGCAGGGTGACCAGCAGAGCCCTGCTTGGAGCACTCGTCACCCAGGCACAAATTAATGAGAGCAGAGCTCAGCCTCTCTCAACGCTGCTCATTTAAGGAGCAGGACACAACTTGCTGCTAGACAGGGGAAGTTCAATATTCATTAACCAAGAGAGCCCCCGGTTTGTGCTGCTGCCTGCAGTACAAATCATCTGCCCACAAGCTCTGTTGATCCTGTCACCCGCTGCCTGGTGGATGCTGTACCTGGAGACGACGGGCAATGCATCACAGCACTAGTAGCCAGAGCCCAGACTTGGAAGCCTCTATCACTTTCTGATTCATACAAACAGAAAATGCTGGAAAAACAGAGTTCCTCTCTAACTTGAACACACAAACTTCTCACAAGAGTTCACTCTTCAGAGATAGAGCTGAGTGAAAGGGAGAACTGAAGCAGGCGGTCACAGGCTGTGAGATTGAATCCCAGTCCTCCCAGGGAGCCCACAGGCTTGTGACTGGATGCTTTTCTGCTGTGACCCAGGACAGTCATAGATTCAACAGCGCCACAGCACAACTGTCAGGCATGCAGATTTAAGGAGATAATACCGTGAAGGCTCAGGGACTACACGGACTCATAAAAAGATGCAGAGAGAAACTGCGGCTTCCCGCTCTCAACTATCGATCATCCACGTCGCTGTAATAGATGGGGAAGATGCAGCACAAAGACTTGGTAGGAAAGGTGCCTGGGGCAACCTTCTCCTCAGCCCCCACTACCCCAGGATGCTCTCATGACCCAAATCCAAACCCAGCTCACCCCGGTCACCCGCGCTGACAGCTGCAGTCAGGTGTGAGGAGCACCAGATGTTCACTCTGCTTTGGCCAGCACCATCAGATGCAAGTCTAAGTTGTTTAAGAGGTCAGAAATGACCTTTATTAGATTCTTCTATGTCTACACTTCCATTGCTGAGTTCCACAGGAAGTGCTGGGAACATGCAGATAATTTGAGAAGCTCATTAAAGCCCTGGAGAGGACACCCTTAGATACAGCAGAGACCCAATACTACACAAGATGTCTAAAGCAGCCTCAAACCTCTGGACTCTCTGCTTGCAAATCTCTGGAAGCCACAGAATCATTAGGGATTGGGCCATGCAGAAAAGATCTTCATGGCCATCTGCTTGGTCTCTGTAAGCACTCGGTCCCACTGGAAAAACAAATCCATCAAACTGGAAAGCCCCATAGCCATCTTCCTAGGAGCACATGGGCTGAAGTCTGCTACACCAGTGCTGACAACGCTTGGTCACACACACTTCTCCTCTCCACTGTGCGCTGGAAAGCGCTTTGTTTTAGACATGGCTAAGTCAAACAGTCCTGTCACAGCATCTCAGAACACTGGGGATTGGAAGGGACCTCGAAAGATCATCCTGTCAGCAGGATCCCCTAGATCCAGTCACGTCCCAAATAACACACATGTCCCATCTCTCAAGCAGCATCATAAACCACAGGGCTTCTCAGGCCCCAAACACCAACACAATCCAGTAGCAGCACATGGAGAAATTTATCTGACTCTGTATTATTTTTATGAGAGGTAAACAACCCTTTTGGTGAAACAGTAACTTAGACTGACAGCACCCATGGTTTTATGAAGAAAACAGCAATGGCAAGAGGGTCAGAAAGTTTGCAAACCTAACTCATGGGTACAGACTCCTCTGCTCCTTGTAGCACAAGGGAAGGAGCACTGTAGGGAAGAAATTCCCTCCTTCCCAAGGTTTTACTGCCATTTATCTCTTACATTGGCCTTGCTAAACTAGTTGCTTGACACAGTAATTAGAAGAGGAAGGCACACATAAATAAAAGCCAGATACTGCCTAAGTGAGTCTTGAAACACAAGTTTCCGTGATTTAGAAGTCCCCTCCTTGACCCGCTTGCATATCTCAAGGTCAAACACTTCTAAATGAGGAAACAAGGGATTCTGCTTGTTAGAGCAGATGAAGCAAAGCCTGCTGCATGTGCTGGGCTGCTACAACAGTCCCAGGAAGCTGTTACGATTTCACATGTCTGACTCTAATTAAAGTCTTCCTAATTGCTGCTTTACAAATTGGGGTGGAGCAGTTTTGTCATGAGCCTAGCTGCTGACAAACAATTAAGTTGAATCATAGAATCATTAGAGATTGGAAGGGATCTCAAAAGATCATCTAGTCCAATTCCCCTGCCACAGCAGGATCCCCTAGATCCTCAGTCGCTCAGGGACATATCCAGGTGGGTTTTAAGTGTCTCCAGAGAAGGAGACTCCACAGCCTCCCCAGGCAGTCCTTTCCAGTGCTCTGTCACCCTCACTGGGAAGAAGTTCCTTCTCAGGTTGATGTGAAGCCTCCTCTGTTCCAGCTCACACCCACTGCCCCATGTCCTATCACTAGATGACATTGAAAAGAGCCTGGCTGTGGCACAAATTCCTTCTCCAGCTACTGAGGAAAGCCAACGAGCTTCCACACTCCAGTAAGAGAGTCCAAGCCGATGCAGATCCAGAGCGATGCAGCACAACCACGCGTCACCTCACCGGGTGGAAAGCAAAGAAACCAGCACGGGCTCCCCACAGTGCAAAACCCTCAAGCCCAGAGCAAGCAAAGCACAAGTGGACCAGTCCCACAATCTCAGTGTCCCTCTGTTTCCGTCTCTCAGAAGTGGATAATGGTCTGTCTCTAGCATGGAAGGACGTCTTGATAAATGCACTAATTATCACCAGACACCCCACCCAGCACGAGAGATAATAGAGGCCATCTATTTGCCTAAAAGTCTTCTCATTACATAACCGCCACCAGAACACCCTGTGATGGAGATCCTGGAACCTGCTTTAATTAAGTCAATGAAAATTTTGTCATTAATTTATAAGAAAGCTCAAACTTAACCAGAAAATTGTTTATATTGACCACGATACAAAACCCTTTGATTTGCCGAGAGCAAGCGCGTTTTTATTCTTCTCAGCGCTGCAGGAGAGCCTCATTGAGCCTCCCGGCGAAACCTCCGCTATCGAACAGCCCTGGCAGCCCAGCTGCACCTCCGCGGCTCCATTTGTCATCTCAATGTACCATTTGTTCCTCCAAACACAGATCATCTTGCACAAAGCAGTTGTCATGCATCTTCTGCAGTCCCTACCATCGCAAGCGCCGTACACATTCCTCTCCACATGTGCTCACAAAAATCACTTGTCCTAAGAGGTTTTAAATGGGGCTTGTCAAAACATCAAGATGGAAGGTGTGCAAGGCACAACCTTCTTGAGCTACTTGCTGAAACACCCCCACACACAGCCTGATACACACAGAATCACAGAGGGTTTGCCTTTGGAAGGGACCTTGAAAGATCACCTCAGTCCAATCCCTTGCCAGAGACACAACAGGCTTCTCTTTCCATAACACACCAGGGACATGGTTGGATGTGTCAGCTAAAGGAGAAGAGTCCTGCCAGAAAAGGAGCAGAGAGACACAATCTTAAAAGAAAACCTCTTGCACATAAAAGCCTGCAAAAAATCTTGCCACCCATAACAGAAAGTATCAGGAAGAGATTTAAAGGGGCTTGGAAACAGTTTTGGGTTTGAACAGCTCTGTTATAATATAAACACTTAGGAAGCTGTTCGCAGCTCGAGGAGCAAAGCCCATGATTTCTCCTGTCCAGGCAGGGCAGGGTGCAATCTGTTCTCGGTGAAGATCATAAATTTTAAGCAACCCCAATGGACATGAACAAGTCCGTGGATTTCACAGACTCACAGAACATTAAGTATTGGAAGGGACCTTGAAAGATCATCAAGTCCAATCATAGAATCATTAGGGATTGGAAGGGACCTGGAAAGATCACCCAGTCCAAACCGGGGGATCACCTCAGCAGGATCACCTAGACCAAGTCACACAGGAGCACATCCAGGCGGGTTTTAATGTCTCCAGGGAAGGAGACTCCACAACCTCCCTGGGCAGCCCATTGCAGGACTCTGTCACCTTCACTGGGAAGAAGCTCCTTCTCACATTGATGTGGAACTTCCTCTGTTCCAGCTCATACCCACTGCCCCTTTCCTAGCACTAGATGACATTGACTGACCAGAGGCTGGCTCCATCCTCCTGACATGCACTTTTTCCATATTTATCAACATTCATGGGGGTCACCCCTCAGTCTCCTGTTTTGCAAGCTCAAGAGACCCAGCTCCCTAAGCCCATCCCTCATAAGGGAGATGTCTCCATCATCTTTGTGGCTCTGTGCTGGAGTCTCTCCAGCAGTTCTGCATCCCCCTGAAACTGAGGGGCTCAGACCTGGACACAAGATTCCAGATGCAATGTTTCTCAGTTTACCCAATTTCACAGAAGTTTAGAAGCAATACTCAAGCTAAGTGCTCTCCATCTCAAAGACACCAAACCTCTGTTACTTAGACCTGCTATCACGTAGCTAGGAATTGATGATTTATTGACTGCACAGCCTTGCAGATCAAGCCTTACTATTTGCTAATGCAGAAACAGGCCTTTAATGGTCCAATCCAACTCCCATTAATGAGAAAGGAACGACACTTATTTTCTTTAATGAAAATTAAAGTTGAATGAAGCTGCAGCAATTAGCATCTGAGCAGGGCAAGTAAACTGTTTGGACCAATTAGTCGCAGCGGGTGCATTTTATCCTATATGGAAAGTTCATCCATAGGGCTACAACAGACACATTTCACTGTTGGTTTTGATTTCTTATGTGAAAAAAAACCAACACAAAACAAGAGGTGCTGAGAACTGGAAACCCACCGCTCCTGCACTCGGTTGTACTTCAGCTGTAGCTCTGGAGAAGCCGGGGCAGCTCCAGGAGCATAAATAGGCAGTGACAGGGAAATCCAGCCTCCTATTCACATCACATATTTCATGCTGCTTTCTACTTCACAGTAATACGCCAAGCTAAGCTGCTTATTAGATGGGCACATGCTCCTAACCACAGCCAGACTTGTATTTTATGCTGGGCTCACCATCAATACTGGCTGCCCTTTAATCATAATTCTGCTGTCATTTGTGGTTCCGCTGCGGAAGATCTTCGCTTTAATACACAAAGTGGAAAGCTGTTAGCAGAGGACAGAGCCACATGAGTAATGCCACGAGACGAGCTTAGTCCTACCCATCCCTGCAAATCTCTTACATGTTCTCCTAACAATCTGAACTCTCAACTACTTTTGCTGGCCTATGTGATGCTGTGGCACCTCTTCCAGGCTCCACATCACACCAATTCACAAGTAATGACCTCCTTCAAATGACCCAATAACAGCCCTAAAGAACAAAACACACAAGATCTTCCATGGAATGAAAGCAAGACCTAATGTTTATTAGCAGAATCACTACTGGATGCTTGGTTCTCATGGGATCGATTCATTTGTAGGAAGTGCTTGGTGTCAGGTAATGAAGCCACCTCAGCAAACAAAAGCAAAGCCCGGACCAGCAATCTGAGGACGCCCGCTGCAGCCTGGCAGCTCATGAATGAAGCGCTCCGCTCCGGAGGTGTTTGTGTACATTCATAATTTACTACAGCACATTAGGAAGGAAGACAAGTGCAAACGACAAGCTGGTGCTCTCCCAGCTGTGTACACTGTGCCATGAAATCTTCTACCAGGGCTCAGCCAGCCTCACACCCAGCTCCTCACTCAGGAGACAGAGGGATCCAAATAGTCTCCAGCAACCGAGGAAGGAACAGCAGCGACTCTGCCCTGACAGACTTTGTGTTGCTGGTGTTTCAGAGCAGTACCCCTGAGCATCTCAAACCGTAGAGTCATTCAGGTTGGAAAAGACCCTTGGGATCATCAAATCCAACCATCAACCCTACTCTACAAGTTCACCCCTAAACCAGGTCCCCCACCACATCTAAAATGCTGCTTAACACATGCACACAGCAGAAACAGAAGCATCTGATGTGCAGAACAGCCCACAAGGCTTGCACCAGCAGCCTCCAACAGAGGCCAAGTGGAACAGGAGCCTCTCCTCCAGGTCTTCTTAAAGCAGCAGCCACAAGGAAGGCTGCAACCCTTGTCCTCCAGCAGTACTTCGAGACGGGGAGCAGTAATTGTATCCCTCCCATCTCACCTTGCACTACTCCACACCTGTCACCCTGCATCTCCAACTGGTGTGGAATCACTGCTGATCTCAGGGGTTCACATCCACATCTAACAGCCAACGAGAGAAGGGCTCAACAAGGCAGTGTGGAAACAACTGAACACGACAGCATGGAGCCCCTCATCCGCAAGTGCCCAGGCTCAGATACTGTCCCTACTGACTTCTGAAGGATGCTCACATGGCCCAAATTATTTAACTATTTAAAGTATCTGCAAGATTAGCAGTTTAACACTCACAGCAGTTAGTCTTGGCTACGTATTTTAAAGAGAGTTCAAGCCTTGACCTTCCAAACCTTGGCTGCGTTGGATGTGACTGATGCAGGAACCATCATTAAAATGACAAACTGATTTAAACCAACCACACAACAAGGGAAAACCCCCACAAAACAAACCACCCCAGACAAAAACAACTTCACAACTACTTGATGCTGTCAGGTCAGGACTCTGATCGAGTGCTGTGACCCAGAAGGGCAAGTCAATAAGGCAAATTAACTCCTTCACCCTGCATGACCCTCAGTTCTACACCCCCTCCAGCTCATCAGACCTCTTGCCAGCATCACTGTGAAGCGCCACAGCTTCTTGCACTTGTGGCTCTCTTTTCTCTTTGGTTTAATTTGTGGAAGACACGTGGGGCTCGCAAGCCCTGAGCCCAGATGACCAGGCTGGACGTGGTGCATGATGTTTATACACAGGCATTGCCACAGACGCTACGCACACGTTCGAAATCGCCGCGATCAGGAAGTGAGCCACGAAATGTGTAAGCAACGGCACATTAATAATCTGCTTTATAGCTCGAATTAGAATCTTTGGAATTTCACAGCCAGAGACTTTTAAATAGGTCAGAAATGCAGCAATCACACTTAATGATCACACTGCGATAAGCACCGCATCAGGGCTGGGAGCGAGCAAACCTGAGCAGAATGGAGATAACTCCTGTGCATTCAAAATAACCTGCTTTTCAATGAACTCCAGGTGGGTTTTACCCCAAAACACAGAGCCCAGGCAAGAAGTTTTGGTCCTGCTCTTTGGAAATGAGCTGCAAGAACACATGCACGATCCAGGAGGTGAGAAATAACATAGGAGGTTCCACATAAATGCGAGAAGGAACTTCTTCACGGTGAGGATGACAGAGCACTGGAACAGGGCTGCCCAGGGGGGTTGTGAAGTCTCCTTCTCTGGAGATGTTTAAAACCCACCTGGACATGTTCCTGTGTGACTTGGTCTAGGTGATCCTGCTGTGTCAGGGAGATTGGACTAGATGATCTTTCGAGGTCCCTTCCAATCCCCAATGTTCTGTGATTCTGTGAAATGCCCTTCCTCTGTCACTTCCTTTTAGCTTACACTGCAACGGCTCTGGATCTACACAAGTGTTTAGGGGTGAAAGAAGCCCTCCCTGACTGTGGAAGGTGGGTGACTACCCATGCAGAGCTCACCCCAGGCAGACAAAGGTGAAGCACAATCACAGAATCATAGAACATTAGGGACTGGAAGGGACCTCAAAAGATCATCCAGTCCAATCCCCCTCTCACAGCAGGATCACCTAGACCAAGTCACACAGGAACACATCCAGGCGGGTTTTAAACATCTCCAGAGAAGGAGACTCCACAACCCACCATGGGCAGCCCCTTCCAGGGCTCTGTCACCCTCACTGGGAAGAAGTTCCTTCTCATATTGATGTGGAACCTCCTCTGTTCCAGCTCACACCCATTGCCCCTTGTCCTATCACTAGATGTCACTAAGCAGAGCCTGGCTCCGTCCTCCTCACACCCACCCTTCACATACTTACAGACTTTAATGTGGTCACCCCTCAGTCTCCTCCAAGCTCAAGAGACCCAGCTCCCTCAGCCTTTCCTCATCAGGGAGATGACCATTTATATTAAACAAAACAGCAAGCATCTGTAGATCAACCGCAGGAACCAGGTTCCTAACCAGAGACACCCTTCACAATTTCCCAGGTTTAGGCACACGTCTGTATTCTCTTCACACTAGTCTGACTCCAGGTACAATGAACCTGATGGAAAAACCAGCAAAAGGATGAGCACTCCAGCAACACAGACAGTTACTGCTAATTAATTCTATCAAACAGCTCAGGCATAGCCAAAAAGAAAAATATATAAATAAACCAGCTATATTTTGTAGAAACAAAGTCAACACTTGTCTCCTGTGAAAGTACAAAGTCAGCAGGGGAGGCTGCTTGGAAGCTTCTAGGCAAGCAGGGGAGAAATGTTTTTTTGGTTTCTTTTTTCCTCTAGTCAAACTTGGCTTCATCCAAAAAAACAAAGCGAGGCAGAAGATGAAAGGCTGCCTGCTCTGAAGCCAGAGATGAAGAATACCAAGAATATTAATGACTAACAAGTCTGCTGGTAAACGCCACGAGCTTCGCTGTAGTAGGGACCAAAAGGAAGAACAGCTCTGCTATTAACTAATGAATCTTCTGATCTAACAAGCAGCAAGGAAGGCTGATTGGGTTCATTTATGGGAGGGTTCAGAAGAAAACAGGTTCCCCACAGAGGATGCAAGAAAGGGAAGAGGGAACGATGCCAGGCAAAGGCTCAGGGTGGCCGTGATGCAGTCACTGAGCACCTAGAGGTCCTAAGTTCACAATTAGGGCTGGTCTGTCCCTTGCTCATGTTTTACACACAGGCACACCAGCACCACTGGGTTACTCTGGTGGAAACTTGAGGATTATCATGGATTTGTGACTTGCCTTCCCTCACAACACACCGGGTTTTGATCCATCACATTTCCTAAAGGAAAATTTCAAAGGCCATGGAATCTTGCCTTTGTCATGGTTATAGGATCCATCATCTCTGCCTGGCCACAGCAGCTTCCCAGGACCCCACAGTGGCCCAGGTGGGTCTTACTGATAGAGGGCAGAGGGATGCAGACACCATCCCCTGACCTTCACGCTGCCCGGAGACAAGTGCAGCCATGCACACTCCGTGCAAAACACATTCCTCCGCCTTTGAAGCTTGCCTGTTCTCTCTTCTGAGAAGCTCTTTGAGCTTAAGGAAATGAAGCAAAACAAAACCAAACCAGGCAGAAAACCAAAACAACTCTGAGCCAGAAGTGACGCTACGCAGACCTCAGCTTTGGAAGGTGATTCACTGGCCAGCTCACTGCACACACACACCCCTAGCGTGGCTATATTTAAACACAGGGGCTGCAGGTGCTCCGCTTGGGAGAGACATCCCGAGTATTTTTAAATCATCAACAATTGCTGCACTTTCAGGGAAGAACACGGAAAAATCTCTCCTCCTCTAAGGTGTGAACGTTCAGGATATAGAAGTCTTGAGGCAGGAGCTCTCCTTGCTACATCCAGCAAGCTGAGAGTCGTGATACGTACACAACTGTCCCTGAGATTCTCCCCTTGAGAGGCCACTGCTGCAGACAGACCTGGGCTTGGATCGAAGTCTGATCCAGTAAATGAAGCTAGTAGAAGCTTCTGTGTTGGGATAGAACTCTGGGGAGGGTTCTGATGGTGTGAGACACAGTGATGTCTAAGCAAGTGCTGCGCTACTGCCTCTGCCTTATGGGACTGGGAACCCAAGGCTGCAAGTTCAGTGCCCAGCTCTGTCCACAGCCCCCAGTAGATAACCAAACTCTCTCAGCAGCTCCTTACAGAAGATGGGGCTAATAAGATGTCTCAGCAGCATCACAGAGGCTTGCTAATGCTTGTAAGCACTTTGTAGATAAGGCACATCAAGCCAGCAGTTAGCAGAGGGATTTAGGGCATAGACAGACCTAAATCCAAAGGGCTCATACCATGTACTCTTTTTAGACAAGCAAAAAGGCAGCATTTAGTGGTTGTGGGCTCCATCCTTTCAACAGACTGAGTACTCTGATCCAAAAAATGAGTCCAGGGAGAGTATTTACATGTTTAATGTTAATCATATGCTTAAATCCTCTGAATCTATAAAGAGGGTAAAAGAGAAAAGTGTTCTCCAGCTCCAAGCCAAACACCGATTCCTAGAAGTTATATTTAGGACACGAGCAAACATTTCACTGGCAAAGGAAAGACCTTCACTGCACACCTGCTAAACTTGTGCATCCCTGAAGAAACCAGCAGGTGGGAAGTGAGGGAAGAGTGTCCAGACTGACTTTGCTGAGACAAAGCACTTCTAACATCACCAGTGTGATGCTACTCAAAAGAGGCACCCCAAGGTGTTTGAACTCCTAGTGCACAGGCTGAGCAGATCTTGAGCAAAGAAATGAGGGGAAAAAACCCAGAATAGTTGACAAAGGAACTCATGATTCTGAATTCATTTATGACTGTCAATTACCTCATTTATTAGCTGTCTGCTGAGAGAGAACAATCTTCCTCAGAGGGCAGGCATTGCCACCCACACCCTACAAACACCATGTGCCTGGCAGCAGGACCTAGAAAGCTTCTTCCTACTGTATGAGACAGCAACAGCACCAGGCAAAAGGCACTGGATACCGCCTACACCTCCGTAAAGCCTTCCTCCTTTGTAACACACTGCTCTCTCACCTTGGCTATCTCAAACATCTGACTGCTTTTTACATCCTGCTACACTCCTGGCCAACTAGTGGCTTGGGGCTAACTGTCTCCTTCATTCACTGGCTGGAGCACCCAGAAGTTTCTGCTCCTGCGTCAACTCAACCTCGACTCATCTCCTGCTGCTGCATCGAGTCAGCAGAGCAAGGACACAGCACTGGTCAGCACAGATGTCTGTGACACGAGGATGCCCTGACTTCCATGTGGTACGAGATGTGCTCCAGTAAAGCAAAGAGAGCTTTGAGCTACATCTGTGACTGTGGAACACACATCCCTGACCAGATTTGCATCTGCAGCATAAAGAAATCACCAGCTTCCAGAGAGGATTCTCAAAACTCTGTTAAAGAGGGATGTGTAGGGAGACATGTACGAGGCAGCTACAGGTCCACTAGCCACAGCCTGATTACTTTAGTAGATCTGTACCATCTTACTCTCCGAGACATCGCGCTTTGTGCCAGAGTGATTTGTCCTTTTCAAGCTCCAGCATAAGTCAACCAAGATGCTTAAATAAACCTGCTCATCGCTTCTAAGGATTTTTAAAAGAGTTCTTCAGGATTATTGTCCCCAAATTTGATTAAACAACACTTTAACACCTTTCAACTGAAGGCCATCAGGTGAAGCAGACTTCAAGGTGTAATAGAAGTCTCCTCTGCTGAGCTACTGCCTGCTCTGCACATGGTATTTTAACAGCAAACATCACCTTTAACTTAAGGAACCAGTGGGAGCTGGATCAGTCACCTAGTACAAAGGGTTAACAAGGTAATTGCCTTCCTTGGCTGGCTAAACAAAATGCCTCATAGTATTCCTACCTTCACCTGCCGTAAACCAAGAACCACGAGGGATGGAATTACATCGCTGGGCGAGGCTGTAAGAAGTCCAAGGGAAGGTAACTCAGCAGCAGGAAAGCTGATTTGGTTTCTCCACCTCCTCTGCAAGACACTTTGCTGTCCCAAGGTTTGTAGGTGCTACACAGCAACAGGAAGTTCACTGCTGCAACCCATTCACGTGAGCTGGTGGACCCCACCACTGAGGAAAACCTCTGTGGCTGAATGCTCCAGTAGACACCACCATGACCTTCTCTCTCATCAGTTTTCTTGAGGAAGCAGCACTGTATCTCACGATGGGATAGGCTACAAGGCAAAACTCCAAGCCTGAGCAGTGTCAGAGCATCTGACATAAAGCTGAGACCTCTCACACACCTTCAGTGTCTCTGCTTTGTTCTGTGCCTCCACTAAACTCACTCAGGAGGGCAGCCCTAACTGACTTCACTGTCAGGCTCTTCCCCTTGGCTGGAGTCACAACTCCTCCTCTGCTCTACTCTTTCTTTGTTGTAATCTATAAAGAGCCAGAAGGCAGCCAATGCAGTCCTCATTCTCACCCCTTTACCCAGTCATCCTTCTCCGGCAGCCCACTCCTCCTCCTATCCCTAACACAATCATCAATGAGATTTAGAGAGCCCTAGAAAGCAGAGGATCAGCAATGTGCATCTTTTAGAGCCAGAAAGGCAGAGACACCTCCAGACAGGAGGTGCCAGTGGCTGCACCACTGATCATGGGCATCCCAAAGCCTGGACTGCTGGAAGACACCTTCTGTGCTATTTTGGCTTGAGAGCAGGAATTTAATTCCAGTCTAATTTCCTCCTGATCTACAGGTCTAGCTCCTGAAGGACTCACATTAAGTCAAGTCCCAGTGTGATATCACTCTGGATTTTTTCCTTAAATAAGGAGCCCATGAAGCTACTAGAACAATGACCAGCTTAGAATACTAAGAAGTGTCCTGGGCAAGTATTTATATGGAAGATAAGTATCAGCATTGCAGGTTTCAGTAAGAATACAAACTGTGCCACCACCAGCCGACTCAGAAAACACTGGGAACTGTGTTAAAGGACCATCAAGCCCAGAATACACAATCTGAACACAAATGGGTGTTCCTCTGCAGTTCCCTTTCCTCCCTCTCATCTCCCAGCATTTCACACTGTATCAGAGCATCACTGAGAGGACAGTGCTTAGTGCAGGTCCTTACAAAATCCACCTAAACCCCAGCCATGTGAAGTCACCCAGGAAGATACTGGGTGTCAAAGCCCTTACTGGTGGCTGGGGTCTGTGGCGTCACCTAGGAGCACACCGGGTGTCAGAGTCCTCCCCGACAGCCGGGACTGTGCAGCTGCTCCCACGTCCTGCAGATGAGGCACCACAGACCGGCTGTAGGTGCATCCTGGACATACCAGAGCATGGCAATGACTTCAGAGTCACAGAAGCACAGAAACAAACCCGAATGCTGAAACCATTTCATTGTTCACAAGAAGCCGCACATTGCACCTGTTAACAACCAAGGGCACTGCCCGTGCCTTGGAGCTTCATTATTCCAGCCTCTAACAAACCTGTTAAGCAGTTCTGAAGGAGAATTAAATTCCAGGAGTAAATAAAGAACAGCCAAATTATTTTACAGAGAAATAAAAATATAACGATTCCCCAAATACACACAGAGAGACCTTTAAACCCTGGGAAAACAATCCTCAAACTGACATTTTTTTCCCCCGGAGCTGCTCACAACCGCTGAGTCAGTTTAAATTCAATTTAGCCCAGAGAAAATAATTCCGCGACTGATAGGGGAAAAGTCCTTCCCTGAAACCCATCTCCGGGAGCTTAACTGCACCCCCACAGCCCAGCGCTAAAGCGATGAGAAGGCAGGAGGATCCCCCACAACACGACCCGGGGCGGGATCCCGCAGCCAGCCCCGCAGCGGCAGGGACCGGTCCGCAGAGCTGCGGACCCCGCGGGGAGCCGGGGCGGCCGGAGCAGGTGGTGGGTCTGGTCGCGGTCCCTGCCGGCAGCCCCGCACCGCCGACACACGCGGGGCATCGCGGAGCGGGGCTGATTTTCCCGCATCCCCCGCTGCGGCAGCGCGGTGGGCAGGGGATCTGGGGTGGGGACACTCACCGAGCTACGCGCTGCCCCCGCTGCCGTCCATGGGGGCGGCGGGGGGAGGACGGGAGCCCGCGGCGGGCCGGAGCCGACCTGCGATCCGCCGCATCTGCCCGCCGCCGCCGCGGAGGAGGAGGACGAGAAGAAGGAGGAGGAGGAGAAGGAGGAAGCGCAGCCCGGCCGCAGAGCGCCGCCTGCCCGCCGAGCCCGGCACGGGACCGGGAGGGGCGGTCCGGAACGGCTCGGAACGCCGCGGGGGCAGGTGCAGCCCCGGGGTGGGGCGGGACGTGCGCGGAGAATGGAGGGGTGAGGAGGGGCTGGGAGACGCGAATGTGCCCCTTTAGGGCTGTTAATGAAGTGCGGCTGCTCCTCAAGGCGATTCCGTGGGGCTCGTCCCGATAATTGGCTTCGGCTGATCGAAATCCACCCCCGCAGCCCCGACCCCGCGTTACAGACCTGGGCTCCGGGTGGAGCGTTTGGTTTCCAGCAGGTGAGAACGTGGGGCGATGCTCATCTGCTTATTTCCTAAAGTGCTTGTCCTTAGAGAAAGGACTGGGCTGCTTGTGGGAAGGGAGAACAGAACACCCGGATTACAGAGATGAAAGGTTGTGGCAGATGTTGGGAAAGGGATGAGAGGGCAGCACCCCTCCACATAACCACAGAACGTCTTTGGTTGGATGAGACCTTGAAATGGTCCAGTCCAACCTTTGCCCCAGCACTGCCAGGTCACCACTAAACCATGTTCCTAAGCACCAGGCCCACCCCTCTTTTAAATACCTCCAGGAATGGTGACTGCATCACAGCCCCGTGCAGCCTGTTCCAACGCCCAACAACGCTCTCAGTGAAGACATTCTTCTCATATCCAGCCTGAACCTTCCCTGGATTGCAACAGAGGGTGATGAGCTGGACCAGTATCCCCAGTGCTGCTCCTTCACTGTACCTGCGTTCTGCAGCTGGTTAAAACACTCCAGTTCTCCCCAGTTTGTCTGGAGAGCAGTTGCCAGTGAGGACACGCTAATACAAGCCAGATGTGTGGGTGTTTTCTGTGTGTATGTGGGGAAAATGGACCAAACCCACAAATTCATCTTGCAGAGGACAAGCCGCCAACAGAGGGTAATGGTTTCTAGTCACTACAGGCCCCAGACCAGGCTTTTTTCACCCGATGACTCAAAGCTGAAGTGCAGCCATGGCTGCTGACACTCAGGCACATACTTGAGATAAGTGGGATTAGGGAATTCTCCCAGCCCAGGGTCGAGGAGGGGAGCAGCAAACAGCTGGCACATCTGTGCCTCTCTCCTACGTCAGCCGGGTTAGGCATTCCTGAGTCTTAACACAAAGGGCAGGTTGGAAGTGATCTCTTCGACCCCAAACAGGGAGTGTGTCCTGCCTGCTCCTCTTGCACAGTCTGCGATCTCAGACACCACCTTCTGTTGACTTCTTTCTGGTTTAAGTTAAGGCAAGTGACTGCAGCCCGCCTCAAGCAGCAACCAACTTCTCAGCCCAAGCCGGCAACAATAAGTCGTGGTCCCATTTCATATTTACCACTGGTACCAGGGTGACACCTGTGGACTGAGAATCTTTTGTACCTATACAGAGGGAAAAGGGGCAGCTCTGCACAGACACTGGGGTGACATCAGCTTTAATTATAGCCTCAAGCTCGTGCTCGAAGCCTGGCCCTATGTAAGTTTTCCTACAGTTGGACCCCTTTGGGGTTTAGCTCATCCTTCAATACCCCCATGGCTGCTCAGAATACAGGGAAGCCTACATGATCATAGAGATAGAGGAGATGCTGTCTTCCAGCCCCTATTTTTCACATCTGCTTCCTGTTCTTGCTCCAAGTGGGATCCCCAGAGAGCAAAGGCACAGTGTCAGAAGCAGTCCTGTGTGTTCCTTGAGCTTAGGAGGCAGGACACGGGTGAAGAAGCTAAGACTACCCTTTTCTCCAGTTTCACTTCAGCCACGGTAGAATCTTTTCTTAGAAAGATATAAATATCGAAGAGGTGAGGGACAGAAAATTAACACAACCTGGAAAAACACAGCTTGAACCAGAGGACAGGCAGCCCGGCAGTCTGACTCTCTTAAGCTCCTCTCTTAAGGCCTTTTCACTAAATGCTAACTTTTTTATTTCAAAGACCCATCATAATTACAGGCTGTCTCCCAGCCTTCCCAATCTTCCTGTAAAACCAACACAGAAACAATTTCAGAGTTTAGTTTTCCTTTCAGGACAGACTAAGAAAATATTCACCATAAACGGGGGACTCCTCTGGCTTGTGAGCTCCTGAGTGAAGGCAGAAGCAAACTCACACCTCTTATTGGCAACGTCCTTGTTTTTCTTATGCTCCCTGGACCTTTTGGCAGGATTCATCTCCTCCCCCAGTTCTACAGATCAGTAGTTTTCAACTGTCTCTCACTGACTCACTCTTCCTACCGTCTTTCCAGGTGTTAAGCTGGTAAATGTCTCACTTCTAAGGACCAGTTTTGTCAAAAAAAGAGGAGGAACAGCACAGTTACTCCCGTCTGACCTCTGTTGTATTTCCCATCTTCCACTCGTTATTAAAGGTAGATGGTTCAGAGCTGGCTTCAGCTTGTTCCTTAGATATTCGAGGCTAATCTTCTTCAAGCTGTGCCCATTTCTCTGAGTCTTTTGTCGCTGTGCCCCTCTGCAAGCCAGTGCCTGTTGTTTCCCCAAGCTTTTCTCCTGGGAGTAGACAATGGGGAGTTTACTGCAGACTTCAACCAATAACAGGTCAATCATTGATTTGGCTCTGCACTTGCTTCCATTTTAAGAATAAGCACCTCCTGAAGAGAAGCAAGGTGATGGAACTGTTTGATCCTCAGCAAACAAGACCAACCCCTTTCCTTCCCCCACTGCCGGTACAAGGCACCTGTCCAACATTACATTAACTTTGCTAATTGCTTGAAGTATCCTGCAGTGCTGAGCAGTCCTCGGCTGCTAATTCCCAGATCACTACAATGTAGTTGACTGTTAAATGAGAAAAATCCCTGGCAAGAGAGAAAAAAAGGGCACTTGAGCCCCACGTTAGCAACCAAAGGACCCTACAGTTCTGAATTCCTGTCATTGATTGTCTTTTATGAGCTACTGGAAGATGACGTTAGGGCTCGTGCAGTGACTACGACACGCTCCTGAGCGGTACGGGTACAAGCGAGATCGATTGATTGATTGATTGATTGATAGATCCTACGTGTTCAGACGGTTATACAAACAAGGAAAAGAAAGGTGGTGTTTCCCTACATGAATATGTTATGCAGATTTTTATGCAGATAATCTGTATCTGCTCTTTCATTTCGTTACCTTTAGTCCTACATGTGACCATCATAACATCCTGCATTTACATACACAAATTACTGGAAGGTCTGGGTCTGGCACATCGGGGAGTAATTTCTGGCTGGAAGCATTAGCAGTGTGATAAGTATTTAGACAACTATATGAAAGTAAATGAGCGCTTGTCAAAGGGGAAAATTCATTGTTGTGAAACCTGGAACAGGCACAGTCTCAAATGAAAATGTAATCTGTGAAGAAGAGCTGGTTGAAAAGTCTCTCCTGACTCTCTCTGCTTTTCTTTCTCATGCAGGAACCTCCTCGGATGTGTTCCCGTGTGGCCTGCTCTAGGTGATCCTGCTTGGGCAGCAGGGGAGGAGTAGATGATCTCTAGAGGTCCCTTCCAACCCCTAACATTCCATGATTCTCTACAGCTACCTCAAAGGAGGTTGTAGCGAGGCTGGTGCTGGCCTCTTCTCCCAAATTCCTAATGATAGGACAAGGGGAAATGGCCTCAAGTTGTATCAGGGGAGGTTTAGATTGGATCTTCGGAAGAAGTTCTTTCCTGAGAGGGTGTTTGGGCACTGGAACAGGCTGCCCGGGGAGGTGGTGGAGTCATTGTCCCTGGAGGGGTTTAAAAAGCAAGTTGCTAGACCACTGGAGGTCCTGGTCTATGGGTTAGGGAGCTGTTGGGATGAGGGCTGGACTTGATGATCCTGGAGGTTCTTTCCAACCAAGATGATTCTATGATTCTTGTTTCTTTCCTCCTTTTCCTGGGGTGAAATCCTGCCCCCCTGAAGCAGAGAGCTGAGGACGCAGGAGTAGTTATGGAAAAGCAATAAATCTCTACTCAAAGCCAATGGTTGTATTGGTGACTCTGCCTGTAGGAATCAGACACACGTGTGTGCCAGAAGGTGACCCCATCCAGGGTGTGTGCACCACACTCAGGAGGACTGGTGGTGCTTGCATGGTTGGTTTGACACAGAAAGTGTTATGACTTGGTCTAGGGGATCCTGCTGTAGCTGGGGGATTGGACTAGATGATCTTTCAAGGTCCCTTCCAATCCCTCATGTTCTGTGATTCTGTGACTTTATAATTTTGGTCTTGACAGTAGCCAAGATCTGAATTCTGCCTGACAATAGGAGAAGAAACAAGGTTAAAGGCAACGTACAGAAGTTGCAACCATCCTGTGATGACTATCAGGCAGCACCTTCCAGATTTTTCCATTTTAAGAAGCACAAGGGCTTCTTAAAAATATTCTTAAGGAATATTATTTCTCCTTATTTGATCATTAGGGAACTCATTATATAGCCAACCAGAAGAAAACTCTGAAGAAAAAAAGAAAAGAAGAAAAAAGAAGCCAGTCAATCATCTTAATTTCTACATGTTGTTTGCAATTACCCTGCTTAAACACTCATTTCCTCTCTTCAAGACAGACCATATCTCTGCAAGACCCTCACCATGGCCATTGTCTTCGTGTCTGTAGAGAGCTACCAATTACTCAGCCGTTTTTTACCAAGTACTTTGATGCAGCAGCCTTGTAAATTCTCAGTAGCAGCTAATTGTCTGGTGTTAGTTCATTTTTAATGAGGCACCTGGGAGACTGAGAAAACATCACTAAACCACAAGAATATTTTTGAGTTGGTCTCTTGGTGTCTTTTGATTTCTGCTTTCTTGAAGATGAACTTTTTGGTCATAACACAGACATGCAGCCTCTTAGCTTCACCCCATATGACACATCTTAACCCAGCTCCCTTAGGCAAGGGAAGATGCTGGTAGAATCTATAGAGCACCATGGAAGGAATCATGAGAGAAGAGGCCTCTGGTCCTCAGATGTTCTGTATCTTCATCACTTCTGTCTCTCTAGGCAACCAAGCCACTTTCCGTATGTTGCCAGCAGGCTGTATGGTTGTCGCTCATCATCGTTTGATGTGTAGACTTGGTCTAGGTGATCCTGCTGTGGCAGGAGGATTGGACCAGATGATCTTTCAAGGTCCCTTCCAGTCTCTAATGTTCTGTGATTCTATGATTCTGTGATCACAGAATCACAGAAGGTTAGGGCTTGGAAGTGACCTTGAAAGATTTTCTAGTCCAACCATCCTGCCAGAGAAGGATCACCTACAGCAGGTCGTACAGGAACATGCCCAGCTGGTTTTGAGTGTCTCCAGAGCTGGAGACTCCACAGCCTCTCTGACTAGCCTGTTCCAGGGCTCAGATCCAGATTCTCAGATAGAAAGTGAAAAACGTGGTAAAGAGGTACATTTCCTTCATCAGCATCTGACCCACACCACACTGCTTTGTGAAAGGAAAAGTATCCTCTGACAGCCACCAGCTTGGTGTCCTCAGTTTGGAGGGATGGGCAGCCTCTTGATTCTCACTGCTTAGCGTTATCCTCTGAGCTGCCTTCAACACACCTGTTTGATTAGCTCAACAGGGGAGGCAATTCCAGTAAGACAGAACTGCTGACACCTCTACCAGCAGCTTGGCTTCAGGTAGTCACTGACACAGCATCCTGTTGGCGTCTGCTGCTGTGAAGGCTGGAGGAGAGAGGAGCACGCTCCAAGGCAGCAGTTAACCATGCCACACGAGTTGCTCGTACATCAAACCCAGCACCATGAACTGCACCCAGGAGGAAGAGCTCTGGACAGTGAAGAATAGAGGTGGTATGTTCCCAGTTTATTTAGAAAGGTACCTATGGTGGCACGTTGCCTGTGTTTTCACAAGGAGGTTTACCACAACCTACAAGGCACATCCAGTAAGGGTCCAGGCTCGGTGTCTTTGATGCCTAACAGCGTGATGACGTTGAACGTGTCGACAAACCAGCTGCTGCTTTTGTACTTATTTTAGCTGCCTAATTCATAAAGGAGCTTTGCACATTTGGAGTGCTGAGACAAGGGGCTTGTTGATTCCAGCAGAAGAGCTCTCGAGCCTGTGGTACAGCCGTGCTGGAGTGCCCAGCACAAACACTCGAGAGTTTTATCCTGCTCAGCTGTGCAACTCCACTTGAAGTTGGCTGCTTCTGGGAAATGCCTGAGAGTGAGGGGAGCTGGCTCCCTGTGCTGAAAGCTGCTGGATCTGTCTGAAGCAAGAGGCTGAAGGTCATGTTGTGACCATAGGGTCAGGGAGAGCATCACTTCTGGGAAACGAGCATTGAGGGGCTGAATCTACCATTAGAGAAGAAAAAGTGAAAAAAAGAAAAAGCTAAAATTCCAGAGCACTTAAGAGCCTTTTGTTGATGAAGAGTATTTTGACAAGATCTCCAGGAAACTCACTTTCTCACTGCAAACCCATTTCCAGGCTATTCTTGCCCTCGATGTGTTTTGTCTCTTTTGCTAAGAAGGAGTTTTCTTTCACCACAGATGAGATCCCAATTTCTTTCCAGACTTGGACAATGGTGCACTTGAGAGCAGGGTGACAACAACAAGCTGCTTCTCAAACTTCTGCACAAAAGACTCCAGTCAGGATATTGACAATAAATGCGGGCAGCAAGGGTGAGGGCTCCCGTTTCCTGGCAGCAGCGCTGCTTTACGCAGTGTTTTCTGTGGAAGGAATCTCTTACATCAGAGACCTTGGGAATGTACATCGGGATGGTTTAGTCGGAGATGAAAATCACAGCACAGAAAGGGGCTTCAGTTCTTCTGGCTGGACAGAACGTACCCAATCCGGGAGTCACTAAGGGATTCCACCGACACCAGACACACTCGTCAGCTCGTCCCTGCTCAGCGTTCAAGTGGCTGGTGGCAGCAGAGCAGTGAAGCTGGTGTGAAACTAATTTCTTCCATTAGACTTCGATGTGTGCTTTGGGCTGAGGAGGTGCCACAGCGCCCGCAGAAATCACAGCGCTCTTCAGCAGGCAGTTGGGTTCGGCCAACGAATCGCTCTGTAGATAAAGGGTTTGTCGAGACTCTCATCCTCCTGTTGCTTGGACCTCCCAGTTGACTCTATTCTTACACTGCTAGGCGGGCTGTCAGGACACACCACTTCCTCCTTGTGATATATTTATACACCAAGCCCAAACAAGGCTGGAGTTTCTGTAGCTCTCCTAACACCAACAATTAAAACAGGAACTGATTTAAGTAGGAACGTAATTGTCCTCCTAAGTGGAAGCTGATATTTAGAGCCCTTATCTTGCTTGTGTTCTCCTCCACACGTGAAACGGGTCTTTACTCAGCCCAGCTTGCTTTAGATCCCCATGAGGCCAAGTGTCTGTGGGTGGAATGACAGCTGTTTGAAGACAATTGTATTAAGTGAGGAGTAAAGATTAAAAGGTCTGGAAAACTTCTAAGACTTGAGCTGACGTGTTGAGCAACGCCAAGGTTGTGGTAGGATGGCAGAAGTCATGTTCCTCTGTGGCTTGGAAGGCTATGGAAGAGCAGAATGTTTCTGCAGTAAGTTAATCTGCTGATAAGGGCTTGAAGCAGTGGTTAATTAGAGAGCAGGTTCAAGGGAAAGCTCAGCCGAGCCTATGAAATCATCGCACCAGTGATACAGCAGGAGGTTTGAAAGGAAGAACCGAACGTAGGCCAGTAGCCTGCAGGAGACAGGCCCAAGCCCACTCAAAAGATCGGTGTAAACCCAATTGTCAGCAGGAGCAGCTACAGGCTGAAAAGCATCAGTAAAGTTTCAGCAAATGCTGGGATCAGCTGCTTCGTGGCGTGAGAGCTGCAAGAGAGTGATAAAGGTGGATCTAACTCATTATCCAGGGGCAAGTTCTAACAGCGCTGGACAAATATTTTGCTGAAGGGTCTTTCTTAGGTATCAGGTTTTTATCTGAATTCTATCGGCTGCATTCCTAGGAGGTGGAAAACAGCCAGCAAGAGCAAACCCTCACCAGGAGAAGAGTCAGCGTTTGATTGACAGTCACGTCCTTTTTGTTTTAAATTAGATTTTTCCAAGGGGTAGGGTCAAGGGCTTTCTCTTGCAACGATCAAAGGTTAGAGCCTTCGTTCATCTTAACCATCTTGGCTTCATTGACTCCTTTGTTGACTTGCAGCAGCTGAGTGACTCTACTAAAAATACAGAGCAGACACAGGATCAGCAGCACACCCATGCCTGCTCCCAGGTCATGGAACGAAACGTGATTCATAACCCAAACAGAGAGGTGGAATGCAGAAAGCAAACAGAAGACAAGGTGAAAAGTAATTGCATCCCCTTAATTGCAGATTAAAACCAACAATATTTAAAAAAAGAGCCTAACACCAGAATTTGTTCACTAGGTTGGTTCTCTTCAAAGACCTGGGAGACGTGGAGTCAGGCTCCCGATCGAATCCCGCGTCTTGGCAGCAAAATAAACATCGTCGCAGGAATTATTGGAACATCCGTCTAATTAAAATCTCGAAGCAGAAATGCACTGTTAATGTAAGAGCTATTAAGCTGGGCAGAAATATATAGATCATATTTAAACTGAAAGGAGGTAAATTATCCATTGCTCTTACGTGATTGCCATTGGCAGGAGAGGAAATAACGAGGGATTATGATAAACGGTGCGGCCAGTAATGGAAGCTGTGGCTAACGTCCCTGAAGGAGATGCTGCCCAGAAGTGGTGAGTAAAGAAATAGTAAAGTAAATAGAGTGGTGGCAAGCCCAAAAGTACTAAATCTATTTTGTAAACCACAGGCTTGGATGCGGAGAGAGCTCTGCTCTGATGACTGAAGTGGCAGGACATAGGAGCACTGGAGGTGGGTAGTGAAACCTCCGTTAACCTTGTCTTAAAATTTGCGGCCATTTCATCCTGCTGGGTGACAGGCAGGTGGGTGTCTGTTGGGGTATGGACTGTTCCCCATTTCAGCCCAACCTGGAAGGTGACAGTTTAATTACTTTTAACTGGTTCAAATTATGTAAATCATAGAATCATAGAACCATTACGGATTGGAAGGGACCTTCCAATCATCCAGTCCAATCCCCCTGCCACAGCAGGATCACCTAGACCAAGCAGCACAGGAACATCTCCAGAGAAGGAGACTCCACAACCTCCCTGGTCAGACTGTTCCAGTGCTCTGTCACCCTCACTAATCATAGAACCATTACGGATTAGAAGGGACCTCGAAAGATCATCCAGTCCAATCCCCCTGCCACAGCAGGATCACCTAGACCAAGCGGCACAGGAACATCTCCAGAGAAGGAGACTTCACAACCTCCCTGGTCAGACTGTTCCAGTGCTCTGTCACCCTCACTGGGAAGAAGTTCCTTCTCATATTTATGTGGAACCTCCTATGTTCCAGCTCACACACATTGTTCCTCTTCCTATCACTAGATTTCAAACTGACAGTCTGAGATAATAGATACCATTGAAAGAAAACCATGTGCACAGGAGTAGGAAGGACTCAACAGCCCAGAGGAGCAGCAAACTCTCTGGCAGAGCTCTGAAGGATGAGCAGAGGAGCCACCCTGGCCAGGTATTACTACAACCCCGTAGGAGCAAAGCATTTTCTTAGTGAGAACGGAAAGTGGGGTTTATTTTTGCCACAGAAGACATTTAGGTTCGCTGTCTGCGGTGGAGCCTGCGTGGCTGGAGGACCAGGAGGATGATACTGTGCGTGTCCAATATCGTATTGCAAACACAATTCATTTGCTGTTTCCATCAGGACACCCTCTGTTCCTGTGGGGCATCGTTATTGAGCTCAACTCACATGCTGGCTCTGAAAGCTTCTATTAGGACAGAAATCTCCCAGATAATAGAAAACTGTCTTAAGCTCATGCTCCTGCATCTCTGGCGCTGCCTGTCATTTCATGAGTTTATAGCAAGCTCATCTTTCCAATAATAGAAAGGCTTGAAAGGAGGTCTTGAAAGGCCAGTGATTTCTAGCAGCATCCCTTCCTCCACTGTTGCCTGTTTGCTCCCTCGCTCCTGACAATCGGTCATAGCTGGGGGTCAGCTCTGGCAAAGAGAGGCCTTTCATGGAGTATGGAGAGTGTCAGGATTTGGTATCATCTTGACCTCTCGTGCCAACGTGTCCTGCAGCCAGAGAGTCCCTTCCTGGCAAGCTGTTCTGACCTGGCATCCCACCAACACCTCTGTAACACCATGAGGATTGGTGGTAACGTTTGGTCCCCAATACAAAGTCAGATGCCGTGACGTCTCTCAGCACCACGGCAGGACTGACTGCGAGGGCATCACAGGGTTTCCCAGTCTCCATACTGGTGCCCGTGCTGGGCTCTGACCTGGGAAATCCAGCCGGTGACTGCGGCTGCTGCTGGCAGCACAACAGGGAACCCAGCACAGCCAACCTGAGCTGCCCATAACCTCTACGCTCTTTCACATCCCTGTGTGAGATGACTGCAGGTAACATTTTCTTTCCCCAGAATGATGTTCCAGAAGTTCAGACAACAGCAAAGAGTCCTGAACCAAAACCTCCTCCATCACTGAAGCTGGAATCCCCTGGCAGCAGCAGTGTGTGCCCCCACCGCTCCCTAGCTGCAGCATGGACAAAGCCAGACCCACACAGCAGCCTTTCCCTTAGGAGGGGATCACAGACCTTCAGTTCTTCTACAGAAGGATGAATAAATAAAAGCTGGAAATGCAGCAGGCAGCTGCATTTCATTACTCTGTGATTTAGTCATCCTGAGAGTTATACTCACACAGCGATAGTAAACACTGTTATCTCCATGTACTAGGTGGGTGTGAAACAGAACTTGAAGGAGAGTCTCAAAGCTGTTATTGGCTCCCTTTGTGGGGTAGACTTTTCTAATAGAGCTGAATTAACTTCTCTGGGCTGTATTCACAGGAGACTGGATTTATTTCATATTCAAAGATGCTGCCCCAGACAGGTGACAACAGCCCTCCATCAGGAGTTGGAAATGAAAAATAAAGCCCTGTTCTTTAATGTATTTGTGTTATCACTCACTCCTGGCATTCAGCTGGTCAGCAGGGTTAATCTTTAGCTAGAGCTCGTTGGAAGGACTCTGCTTCCTTCCTCCTTTCTGACAGAGCTCCCTGCATGTGGAGCCTGGGATCTGTGCAGCAGCAAAGGTTGGGACCGACCTGGGCAGAATGATCAAAGTTGTCCCCTCATCCTCTTGTCTCTGGCTGAGCAAGGAACGTGAGGCTGTGCTAGGACATCCCCTCCGCGCCGTGTTTCCCACCGACCTGAGCCTAGTCCAAAACAAGAGCCCCAGCCAAACCACCAGTGATGTTGTACTAGCTCTCAAATGTCAGGCTGAGGAATTTGCTCCAGTCGGGGCACTTCCTGTGCTGCAATGGAATTTCAGCCGCCACACTGTCCACACCAGTCGGGACTAGCTCTGGGTGCTTTTCTTGGGGGGTTCAGTGCAGCTCAGAGCTGCTGGGAGAGCAGAGGCCCTTCAGGACAGGAAAAAACCCAGAAAGAGCAGTTGTACTTCACACATGAACTTTTGTTTCCAAAAGGAAACAAAAAGTTAAACCTCAGAAGAAAACAACTCCAGACCTTGAACCGTAGATCTCTTCCCAGCTAGGCACCCTTATCTTGCTCCAGACTGAAAGGCAGACATGAGAGCACAGGGCAGCTGAGATGCGATCACCCCTTTTCCTTCTGCTACACGGAAGTGATGGGAAGCCCAGGACGGATGATTTGTCTGTGCATTAGTCAGCCGGGGAATTTGCAGTCTTGCAAAACAAAACCACTACCAACAACAATTCAGGGTCTCCAAGGAACGTGTCAGGGAATGTAAAAGCTGGAGACTGGAAGACAAGTTGGAGAGAGGGGATAGTGGATTTAGTCACCTCCCCTTGACTTGAGCAAGATATTCATGTCACAGTATCACAGCACATTAGGGATTAGAAGGAACTTCGAAAGATCGTCTAGTCAAATCCCTCCACCACAGCAAGACTGTCTAGACCAAGTTGCACAGGAACATATCCAGGTGGGTTTTAAATGTCTCCAGAGAAGGAAACTCACTGGGCAGTTCCTTCCAGTGCTCTGTCACCCTCATTGGGAAGAAGTTTCATCGCATATTGATGTGGAGCTTCCTCTGTTCCAGCTGACACCCATTGCCCCTTGTCCTATCACTGGGTGCCCCTGAGTAGAGCCTGGCTCCATCCTCCTGACACCCACCCTTCACAGATTTATAAACATTAATGAGCTCACCCCTCAGTCTCCTTTTCTGCAAGCTCAAGAGACCCAGCTCCTTAGCCTTTCCTCATCAGGAAGATGTTCCACTCCCTTCAACATCTTTGTGGCTCTGCACTGGACTCTCTCCAGCAGTTCTGTGTCCTTCTTGAACTGAGTGGCCCAGAATTGGACACAAGATTCCAGATGTGGTCTCACCAGGGCAGAGTAGAGGGGGAAGAGAACCTCTTTCTATCTGCTAACCACCTCCCTTCTGATCCACCCCAGGATGCCGTTGGCCTTCTTTGCCACATCCAGTTGCGCACTATGTCAAAGCCCATGAGCGAGCTCCAAGCAAGCCTGTGCTGAGTGCGGCCCCGGCTGCGCAGGGCAAAAGTACCTTGAGTTAGTGCTGTAGTAACTGGAGAAAATGGAAAGGTCCTGCTTGTGGAGCTACCTCAACCAAAATTAGGTGAGATAACAACATCACACTCGATCGCACAGCATGGACTTGTGCCTTTGTATCTCAGAAATGCATTTGGGGATTTATCTCCCTTGACACTTGGGAAAATTAAGCTCCACGAGACACTGTTGGCTACATACAAATGCAAAATGCTGAGCGATAGAAAAGAATTTAAAAAAGCTCTTTAGAAGAATTTGTTGTAGGTCCTCTAAGAAGGATAACAGGGCTATGAGACAACCGGTCAATATAAAAGGACACAGAGAAGCCCAAATCCTAATAATAGATTTTATCTGTCCAGACAAAGTACAGAACACCATCAGGGAAGATGAGATTGGAAGCCTGTGTGGTTTTGGTGCCAGATTGTGTTTTTAGAGCTGAAACATATCCGATGGGGAATGAAGTTGTACAAAATTTGATTAAGCAATATCCAAGCAAGGCTGGGGCTGGGCTGTAGGGCCAGAACAAAGCACTGGCCAGAGAGATTTTAGAGGCAAAATGTGCCAGCAGAGAAACCCAGACATCTCTACAGGGCAGCTAAGGCAGGCAATGCAATTTTCCAAAGTCCAGTGTTCTGTAATTAGATGATAAATCTAAACACAACGCTGTTTATCCCCAAACTCTCATCTACATTATTTACAAAGTCCACAGCTATTTGGCAAACGGGGCAGCAGGAGAAGTGTCAGCTGTGAGGGGCTCCTGCTTTGAAGACAAATAGACGAGCAAACAAAGAGTCAGGGGAAGGCTCTAGTGTTTCAGCTGCGTGGCCGAGAGCCACTTCTTTGCAGCATATGGCGCACACTAACAGGTTTATTTTCCCCGAGGAGGATGTATAAACTGTCTGCAACTGCTCTTCACACTTGTCACTGTAAGTCAGATAATTTTTCCAAGGCATCCTGCAGAAACAACCCCCCCCAGTCGAGGCTGAACAAAGAGTCTGTGGATGCCCTGCACCAGTTTGGGCAGTGAAGGACTAGCTGGCACAACCAGGGCTAGGCAAAGCTGAGAGCAGTCAAATGAGGAGAGGCAGGGCTGGAGGGGGGCACTGCTGGAAGCAGAGTGTCATGTGGGTCAGGGAAGACGAGCAGCAAGTGGCAGCACCTCTGCAGCTGACCCAGCCCAAGCGACGTCTGCACTGGTGTCCCTCAGGCTCTCCCCCGGTGCCAGGCAGCGCCTGGTGGGTGTGAGGGCTGGTCAGCACCAGCTGCCCACCCCACCGAGCTGCAGCCTGCCCCGAGGCCCGTTAGACACAGTCATTAACATGCGGAGACCAAAGCGACTGGCGACAACAATTACACGGCGAGTCAATTGGCTGGCAAAGTTAATTATGCGGGGAGTCAAACGAGTGGCAAACGGAGTGGCTGAGGCAGAATAAAGAAACACTTGGCAGTGACAAATGGCAAAACAAGTTACTCAGACAAGGGGTCAAGCGGGCTGGACACTGGGTGCGTTTTCCAGCAGCAGAAGCTGGCAGAGCGTCAGGGAGGACTCGCTGCCCGGTGTCGTCGCTCCCGGCGCGGGGCAGGAGCGCTGGCGGCTCAGCCCTGGCTCCGGCAGCAACCGCACCTCCAGCTGCCTCCGCTTCAATTACTCCGTAACCCCAAGTCATTTGACTTCCCTCCGCCCCGGCGCTGCTCGCTGTCCCCATTGCACCACACGAGGAAGGAGTCTGCATTCTCTGCAGCCGAATGTAAAGCAGCCGTATCGACCCGAAAGGGAGAAATATTAACTAACCCAGAAGCGAATTGTGTGCCCGCCCTTGCTTGCGCTCCCAGTGCCACCAGCAATAACCTCCCAGCGCACTCGGTATCCGAAAGGAACCGTTTTCCTTCTGCCATTAGCAGTCCAAGAAGGAGAGAACACAGAGGCTCAGAGAGCCACGGCTTAGCTGGGAACCAGCTAGATTTATTTCTCACGACTACAAGCAAGGGCACGTTTTCAAGGGCTTAGCGAAAGAAGACGGCACAGAGCTCTGAGATCCCTTTGGGAAATGCCACATGCTATTTTTGTAATATAATATATATGGAAATAAAGTAAAAGCCCTGAGGTGACCTGCAAAGGGCTAAAGGGACTTGGGTAACGGTGCCCTTTTTACTCTTCACAAGGTATAACCAAACCCAGAAGGGTTGGGATTCTCAACAGTTTGAATTTGTTCCTCATTTGTTTCTGTATTAGATGTCTCACATGGATGTCAGAGCTGAGTTCCCTAAAATCATCTTATGCCTAGGAGTCACAGAAGCAAAACTGAGCAATTGAAAGAAGAAAGTTTAATCCTACTCTCTGTAATAGTTGTGGAGTAGTTGCTATTTACTTCATTCCACTGGCCAGTGGCATGGCTGGACGATGGAGGGCTTTGAGGCCACATCTGTTGGGAGAGCTCAGGTATCAGGTACACTAGTTGCCCAGTAAAATAAAAGAAAATCCTGGGGTGGATCAGAAGGAAGGTGGTTAGCAGAACGAGTGGGGTTCTCCTCCCACTCTGCTCTGTCCTGGTGAGGCCACATCTTGACTGTTGTGTCCAGTTCTGGGCCCTTCAGTTCCAGAAGAATATAGAACTGCTGGAGAGAGTCCAGCACAGAGCCACAAAGATGATGAAGGGAGTGGAACATCTTCCTGATGAGGAAAGGCTGAGGGAGGTGGGTCTCTTGAGCTTGGAGTAAGTGACCTCTTCAATGTTTATAAATCTGTGATGGGTGCGTGTCAGGAGGATGGAGTCAGGCTCTGCTCAGTGGCATCTAATGATAAGGACAAGGGGCAATGGATGTGAGCTGGAACACAGGAGGTTCCACATCAGTCTGAGAAGGAACTTCTTCCCAGTGAGGGTGACAGAGCACTGGAACAGGCTTCCCAGGGAGGTTGTGGATACTCCTTCTCAGAAGATGTTTAAAACCCACCTGGACATGTTCCTGTATGACTGGATCTAGTGGATCCTGCTGTGGCAGGGAGATTGGACTAGATGATCTTTTGAGGTTCCTTCCAATTCCTAATATTCTATGATTCTGTGACTTAATATTCTTAATTGCCTACAAACTATACTTAAAGAGAGTTCCCCAAATAATACTTAGAGCTTTTCCAAACCATATGTAGTACTTGCTGGACAAACCCCACTCTCAACATGCAACATTTTCATATCCCACTAGAGCATTTGATTGGAAAGCAACCTCTTTCTTTCAAGGTGAATTATGATACTATGGGCACGAGGTTAAACAAAATTAAAAGAGGAAAGAAAAAGAAGCAAAAGACAGAAAGGCAACTCTGAAACAGCAGGCAGTTTAAAACAAAGACAAACAAATAACAATAGCAGAGAATCAATGTGGGACATGAAAAATTAATCCTTTCTAGGTCACGCTTAAATTTGCATTAATGGCCTTCTTGTCAAACTATCTCAGGGGAACTGCAGATGAGCAAGCGAGAGATACGAACTGGAGCAGTAACACTTGTTTTATTTACCAGGTCATTTTCTCCAAAGGAACTAACTATGGGAGTTTGGAGGGATCTGACTTTCATCTTTCCTAAAGGAAGCGCAGCCAGGCAGAGCTCACACCGTAATTAGCAGCTAGTCAAATAATATGTCATTCCTCCCTGTATTTACTCAGCGGCGTGTACTTTAATCACGGGAAGCATTAGACTGACCCCAGCCATCTCTTTCTATAGGCCGGCTCAGGAGCTCATTTGTTCTGTTCTTGGATCAGCTCTTAAGAAAACAGATCCTACTGAGAGCACTCAAAAGTAAACACAGGGTATTCCCAAATCTGCATCTGAGAATAGATTTGATAAATAAGATACAGAGCACAGGAAAAAGAATGAAATGTGATCAGTATTTCATTTCACAGTCCAACGCGTAAGGTAGCTGAGGTCACCTGAGGGCTGTTGCTGTTGCCTTGGAGTAGCAGGGCGGTGTATTGACCAGATTGGGGAGTTAATAGAGATCCTGGCTTTTATTGCTGGATGGAGTCCCAGGGCATGGTGAGACGCTGGGTATTCCTGCTGCCTCAGCACCTCGTGGGGGACACTCACCACATCGGAGTTCTGAGCCACACACCCTGTCAGCAGGGACCTCTGACCCTCAGCTTTTCCTATCGAGCAGCTGCACAGAGAGCACTCAGTGAACCTGCTCTACATCTCGAGTGTTGTTCTTGGTAGCTGGAAGCTGAAGGTGGTTTTACATTGCTACCTCTAACCTAGTCATGGTAGACACCATCAACTAAGTCTTTATTTAGTCAATCCATTAAGGTTTACTACACAACCAACCTACTTCTTGCATAAAGAGGTAACAAAGGGACTCCTGCACTAAACTCTGAAGGGTGTGTGAGCACACAAAGTCAGCCTAACCTACAAAAGGAGTATCACTGATGCCACGAATCTGCACCGTCAGAGCAGGACACTGCACCAGGAAGCCTTTCCTCAAATTTCACTGTTGTCCCCCCAAAAAACCAGATCCAGGACACTGCCGTTGTCATTACTTCAGGCTGAGATAATCACAGAATTATTGAGGCTGGAAAAGACCTCTAAGATCATCAAGTTCAGCCTAAGATCATGATGATAATGAAAACAAATCTTCTGAATTAACAGTCTTCTTCACAAATAGCTGAGGGCTGCCAAGCTCTTGGTCTTCCTTGAAGCTCCTCTGGATTTTAAAGCTAGTCAAGTCTTTCCAGCTGGAGTGGAAGCAGATAATCCAGCCCAGACACTGCTCTGGGAAAGAGACCCAACGGGACAGGAGAATCATAGAATCATTAGGGATTAGAAGAGACCTTGAAAGATCATCCAGTCCAATCCCCCCACCACAGCAGGATCCACTAGATCCAGTCAAACAGGAACATATCCAGGTGGGTTTAAAACCTCTCCAGAGCAGGAGACTCCACAACCCCCCGGGCAGCCCCTTCCAGTGCTTCGTCACCCTCACTGGGAAGCAGTTCTTTCTCAGATTTGATGTGGAACCTCCTCTGTTCCAGCTCACACCTATTGCCCCTTGTCCTATCATTAGATGCCCATGAGCAGAGTCTGGCTCCATCCTCCTGACACCCACCCTTCACATACTCATAAAGAGACATAAAGCACCGTGGCAGGCAGAAACTATGCACATCCACTTTGTGGAGTCACCAAGCGCTCCAGGGGGGATGAGGCAGTGGAAAAATCACACCCAAAGAAAATATAGGCAGCCAGGGCAGGACACAAAAAAATTGCTGAAGACTTAAAGGTTTGGAACCTAATATGAATAAGTGGTCCTGCTCTGGCAGGGAGATTGGACTAGATGATCTTTCGAGGTCCCTTCCAGTCCCTAATGTTCTGTGATTCTGTGGTTTTCACCCCGCTCTATTCAGCTGCTGATTTTCAGAAGCCACGGTTTGATGAGCAGTTTACACTGCTCAGCCATGGCTGCTTTCATTATCTGCCACCCATCTGCACCGTTGGTACGCTTGGCTCTCTTACAGTGATGATCATGTTCTGATTTAACATGCCAGGTTACATTAACAGCTCTGAAACCCAAATGGCCACACAAGTCCTGAAAAAACGGTTGGGCTGCTTTGCTGTTTTTACACATTATATTCCCCTCCTCATCATCACTAAATCCAACCCGAGAAGCTCTTCTAGGGGAAGACCATTAGCCACCAACCACCCTGGGGCATTGCAACAGCCCACAAAGCTGATACTTTCTGCCAGCTGACAAGCAGCTCCGAAGTGTGTGGAGCTTGTGAGGGTTCTGGGCACCCTTCCTCCCCTCAATTAGTCACAGCAGTGACTTCTTCGTATGAAGAATTAGGAAGAAGTAAAAAAAGAAGTAGCTTTTCCTTTGGTTTCCAACGTCACGAAAGGCTTAGAAGTTCAGTCAATGCAAAGGATGTAACCTTTGGGGCTCTGATGAAGAACAATGGGAATAATAACTAAATCTCATGTTTCTCACACGAGTATTTCCCTTAAAACTGTTAGAAATCTTAGAAACTTTAACCAGAGGCAGCTCAGAGTCTTGTCAGGCTGCTGGAAGATTAAATAGCCTATTAATCAGAAATCAGATTAGGCACACTTTATTCAAGCTAATGACGTGAGGAGAGCCAGCCTCTCGTTGCGTTGCCAAAACGTTGGATGTAATTTGATTTTGTCTCCCCCGTTATTCGTTGCACCCTTTTCGACCAAATGTTTTGGCAGCTTAATTAGAGGCAGGTGGTGCCACTGCCATCATTACACAGAAGTCCTCAGATTTTGTCATCAGGCTTAATTAGAGCCCTTGATTCAGCAGGAAAGGGGAGCATCCTGGCCAAGCCACTACTACAGGAGTCTTGATGGAAAACGCAACGCACCTTTAGCTGAGAGCTGCTTGGTTTGGAGGATAACATTGATTCCAGTACTATTTTGTTTGGTGAGGCCACACCTTGAGTACCAGGTCCAATTTTGGGTACCTCAGTACAAGGGAGACATTGAGGTGCTGAAGTGAGGGCAGAGGAGGGCAACAAAACTGGTGAAAGGCCTGGAGAATAAATCTAATGAGGATAGATTGAGCAAGTTGGGGTGGTTTAGTTTGAGGCAGAGGAGGCTGAGGGGAGACCTCATCTCTCTCTACAACTATCTGAAAGGACATTGTACAGATGTTTGTGCTGGTCTCTTCTCACAGGTCATTAGCGACAGAACCAGAGGGAAGGGCTTCAAGCATCAACAGGGCAGAGTTAGACTGGATGTCAGGAAAAAAATCCTTCACAGAAAGAGTGGGCACTGGAATGGGCACTGGAATGGGCTGCCCAGAGTTCAATCACCATCCCTAGGTGCATTTAGCAAGACACTTACATGTAGTGTTGGGTGATATGGTTTAGAGGTGAACTTATGAAGAAGGGTTGATGGTTGGACTTGATGATTCCAAGGGTCTTTTCCAACCTGAATGATTCTGTGATGGCAGTAGGAAATCATAGAATGACCCAGGTTGGAAGGGACCTCCAAAGGTCATCTAGTCCAGCCCTGCTGAAGTAAGCAGCGGCATCCTCACCTCGATCAGGTTGCCCAGAGCCTTGTCCAGGCTTACCTTGTTTACAGGGATGAGACCTCAACTACCTGCCTGGACAACCTGTTCCAGTGTTCAACCACCCTCCTGCTAAAGAACTTCTTACTAACATCCAACTGAAATCTCCCCCTCTCTAATGAGAAACCATTGTCCCTTGTCCTGTCACTCCAGGCCTTTGTAAACAGTCCCTCTCCAGTCTTCTTGTAGCTCCCTCCAGGTAGTAGGAGGTTGCTATCAGGTCCTAGTTAAATTAAACTGGAAGCTCTCGACAGCAAACCCCAAACCCACTGTAATCAATGGCAATGTTCCCATTGACTTCTCTGGGAGCAGAAACGAACTGGCTTCCCTGAACAAGGTGAGACAGGATTTATTCAGGATGAATGACAGAATCACAGAACATCAGGGATTGGAAGGGACCTCGAAAGATCATCTAGTCCAATCCCCCTGCCAGAGCAGGATCACCTAGGGGATAACTCCACAGTTATAACTGAGATCAGAATCTAGTCTCACCAGAGTTGGGCTGGCTGTGGCCAGGGAAAGCAGAGCTGGGGGTGACTGGTGTGCCACTGCAGGATCACAACCCATCAGCTTGCTCTGCTCTGAAAGGGGACGACAATTTGCCATTTCCTCCAGAGATCCCAATGAGACCTACACTGAGGCTGTAAAGAGAATGGCCATCGTCAGTTCAAGGTCATAAACAGAGCCTGCAATTCACTCACCCAGACGTGTGAAAAAACTGATGAAGCTTCAGCTGCCACCTTCACATATCTCTGCAGTTAACACAGTCCTGAAACTTGCATTGCACCAGCTGGTATGAATGGGAAATTCATGCCCCGTGCCAGCCAAACGGATGATTTTTCAGAGTGGCAGAGCAAGTGTAGATGGCAAAGTTACAGCCTGTACATCCCTACAAGTCAAATAACCTCTCCACCTCAGCCAGTCCTCCTGGGGCTAAGGAAGGTTGTGTCATGGCACACACACGAGTGGCTCCATCTTCATCACAAATGAGATTTCCAGCAGCCCAGACTCAGCTCCATTCACATGTGCGAGGCTAACCAGCTCATCTTCTTATCAGCACAAAGATGAGGGCTTTCCCAGATGGTCTGGGCACAGGACAGACTTAAAGAGGAGTGAGTAAATCCCAGCTAATCAATGATGCGTTTTATCCCAGTTTTAATGTCTGCGATGATTTTAGAACTTTGTGGCTACTATTATGTTTAATGCCAACCCCCTAGCAATAATCTCACTACAGCTGTCGCTTCACTGAAGTACTAAAGATATCACCAAGTCCTTTAAAGTGTCGTCAACTCAATGGTCTGATCAAAGACATCGTAGACTATCAGGTTGTAGGGGGTTTTCCATATACGTGGCTAATAAACCTTGAAAGGTATTGAAAAGACCCAACAACAAATAAAGGTTATGAGGCTATAAAAGACATTATTTAAGATATTCTTTGTAGCTAAAGTCCTCATGACTATTCTCTGGCCCTTCACATAAGCTCTGAAGCCTGCAGTGAATAATAACAATTAAAAAAAACCCCATAAGTCTGATAAAATGAATTTTTGGACTTCTAAATTTTCAAGAAATACAACAAGGAGCAGCATTTGCCTGAAACAAGTGCTCAGCCATAAAAGAAAAGCCAAGAGCAAAGGCTCAAGACTAGAACTTGTGCTGGTTTTTTGTACAGGGAGAAGGGACAGGAGGACAGAATCGAGCAGCCGTCAGAATCCCAGCCCGATCTGTATTTCTGCTTTTCTGTTTTGGATGGTCTCCAGGCTCCAAATGAGAATTCTCTGTCCTCTGCTACAAGGGAGTTTTAATCCACCCCAAATTTAGCAGCAGCCGCATCTCTTCCCCCGTGGCAGTGAGCATTTAGCAGAGCACCGCTGCAGTTATCTCCCTCTTTTCCAAATCCACCACCACGGAGAAAAATCTCAGTGTTTCATTTTTATTATTTTCCAAATTAAAGGGCAGGGAAGTTTCCCCAGGGGAAACCCCACTGCTCCATCCTACAAGCTGGCTGGCTCAGCGTGCAGCTTGGATCAGCGTGCAGTTTTGGATCAATTTTCTTCCTTCTATTTGGGTTTTCATGGTTTGACCAAACCATCATCCTACAGCAGCCAGCACCAGCCTCTTTGGGAGAAGTTGTTCAGGCCCACCACGAGACAGATGCAATAGAACTTCCCAGCAGGTCCCTTAGCTATTAGTACAAGGAACTTGTTTCTTAGAATCATAGAATCATTAGGGATTGGAAGGGACCTCGAAATATCATCTAGTCCAATCCCCCTGCAACAGCAGGATCACCTAGACCAAGTCACACAGGGACATATCCAGGCAGGTTTTAAGGATCTCCAGTGAAGGAGACTCCACAAACCCCTGGGCAGCCCCTTCCAGGGCTCTGTCACAGTCACTGGGAAGAAGTTCCTTCTTGGTTTGATGTGGAACCTCCTATTCAGCAGGCTTCAGATAAGCTCAGCCCTGGGCCTTCAATCCATGCTAGAGCTATACAGGACGAGAACTTGTCCCCCAGCTCTCTCACACCACTTGTAACTTATTTCTATGTCCAATGTGGGCGACGTCCTGCAATGGTCTATGAAATGCTTGTGTTTCCCTGGCCATTATAGCACCCATGATATTTAAGGCTGAGTGGAAAAGGGTTCTACCTGAAAACCACTCAAAGCAAAATCATCCCCGTCAGTTTTACACATTCCACGTTTTATAGGAACTGAGAGTAGCTTTGGAAATTCTCATTTCTCCCTTGCTAGCCTGAAGAAAGCTGATCATTGCCTCTACACAGACCTGCTGCGGGTAGGGCATGGCTATAATACCTTTGCTTATATGGAAGAGATGTCCGATGACTTAATGCCATGTCCTTATCATTAGTGCTCGCTCTTTGATCATGCACTATTGGCTTTTATGCTGGTTGATTCACATCCCAGACAGGTACCAATAAAGAGGGCTTAGTTCAGCATTTGTGTGCCCTTTATGGAGGCTTTGTGGCAACGTGGCTGTTTGTTCATCGTTGCCCAAGACTGGTGTCATTAGAAGCTTGTGGGAGTGCACAGTAGCCCTCTCCCTTTCTGTTGCAACCTGTTGCCACCAAGAAACACCAGGGGAAGGAGGTGCAGGGTGTGTGGTCAATTATGGATGGAGGGTATTTCTGATTGATCATGCTGGTATGAGTGGTTCTCTGAAGTGGGTAGGATCTTCACGGCTTGCTCAATCCTGATGCTTCACTGCATTGCTCAGGTAAAAGTAAATTAGAATCATAGAATCATGGAGTTAACCAATAACCCAACCAATAACTGATAACCCAACCCCATCCTGCCCACTAAATCCTGTTTCCTAGGGCAAGTTCTGCATGGTTTTTGAACCTCTCCAGAGACGGTGACTCCCATTGCTCCCAGGGCAGCCAGTTCCAAACCCTGACCACTCTGTCAAGGAAGAAATTTTCCCTGATGTCCAAACTAAACCTCCCCTGGGACAGCTTGAGGCTGTTTCCTCTTGTCCTATCACTAGTGACCTGGGAGAAGAGACCATCTCCCACCTGTCTATGCTCATCTTTCAAGTAGCTGTAAATATCCATAAGGTCTCCCCTCAACCTTCTTTCTCCAGACTAAATAACCCCAGTTCCCTTAGCCAGTCCTCATAAGACCTGCCCTCCAGACCTTTCACCAGCTTCATTGCACTTCCTTGGACAAACTTCAGTATCTCAATGTCCTTCTTGTATTGAGGTACCCAAATCTGAACCCAATAGGGCTGTTCTTGAGGGTCCACTGGGGTTTTAGCTAACAACTGTAATTACTGCTGTCCCAGTCCAGTGTTCCTTCACACAGGTAACAAAATCCACAGGACAAAAGTGCCCACAGAACAAGAGGGTTCAGAGGTGTCTGCTTGTCAGACAACTAATCAGACAACCTCGCCAGGTCAGCATTAGCTCCTTTCCACAACAAGCTGGCGTGAGGAGATGGAATAGCTTCAGAGCTTTTTGAGTTTGCTGAACTAGGCTGTTACTCAGCAGCCCCATCAGATTTAGGGTATCGACACCAGTTCTCCAGCCACAAGCTTGAGGAAGTGTGGAGTCACTACTGACAGGGATTGCAGTCAAGAAGTTGGGTGTCCCGTTTGTTTCCAGTCCCACAAAGCCCTTTCTCTGCCTTTTTAAGACTTTGAAGCTTTCAGCAGCACTTCAAAAGCTTTGACCCCGCAGTCCTTAATCAAGGAAATCAAAAGGAATTTTACTAGATTAAATCAAAAGCAGATTTACAAGATTAAAGACTGTAGAATTCAGGCTGAAAAGGGGAAACTCTGAAGTGCTCAATGTACCATGAAGAAATGTAGTTTTCCTCATGTGTCTGGGATGGGGATTTCCAAGTAGGTGTGATGCAGGAAGGCACCCAGATCCCACTCAAATTCCTGGGATCCTGGCACCTAATTGCATTAGGGCACTTTGAAAAATCTCAGTCATGCTTATTAATTGCCCGTGATAAAATTTAAGTGATATATTTGCCCTTCTGTTTTACAAGGCAATAACCCAATTAATGTGTGGATAAACCAGGAGGCCAAAGGGAATTGGATTATGTCTGAGGAAAACAGAGGAGCAATTAAAGCATCGCTATTATAGGAGAGATTGAATTAACATAGTAATGAAAACATTCCTCCCTGTTTGGGAGATGGGGGCTACGTCTTCCTTCTTGTGCCTGGGGACTGTGAGCAGTGAGAGCCTCCTGTCACACTCTATCAGTTGACAGCACAGCCGTCATTTCATTGCACTTGAGGTGGCTGCACAGGGAGGCTGAGAAAAGTAAGGATTGTAAGAGCAAAGATCCGTGTACCTCCTCCTACCAACCTCAGCTTCTCTCTGACACCCACACCCAGGAGCTGCAGCAGTCCTGCTTCCAGACAGCACTTAAGGTCTGAGTCCAAGTGAATGTTTTAATTAACAGAGAACAACCTCTACCCAGAGCAATCTCATTCAACACACGAATCCAACACCGGTTATGATTTGCCCTCAAAATTAAAACGGTGCCTCTGGGAAAACATAAAGCTGCCTTACAAACCCACACAAAACTATAACCTCAGAGTAACGGCCTCACGGGGAGAGACTGAGAGATCTGGTGCTTTTCAGCTTGAAGAGGAGAAGGTTATGAGGGGACTCAATCACTGTCTATAAACCCATGAGGGCTGGGTGCCAAGAAGAAAGAGACAATCTCTTTTCACTTGTGCCCTGCGATAGGACAAGGGGTAATAGGTGTCAGCTGGAGCACAGGAAGTTCCACCTCAACATGAGGACAACAGAGCATTGGAACAGGCTATGCAGTGAGGTTGTGGAGTCTCCTTCACTGGAGATTTTCAAGACCCATCTGGATGCAGAGAAACACATTCGGTTGGGTCTTAAAAGTCTCCAGAGAAGGAGACTCCACAACCTCACTGTATAAGCTGTTTTAGGTTCTACGATCCTGCTTGAGCAGGGGGCTTCAACTCAATGACCCCTGGAGGACACTTCCATCTTTGGACCTGTGTAGCAGCCTTATTTTGCCCAAGACTGCCAAGCCTGTGGCAGGACTGTAATTCTAGTCCACAGGCCCGTTTGGCTTTAGCAACTCTAAAAGTAATGAGTGGAAAGACAGTGGTTATTGCTAGTGCAGGGCTTCTCTCCCCACATGGTGCCAGTGCCAGGGTCTAGCTTATAGCTCCAACAGTCGTATCGGTGTGCAGAGTGGTGGAAAATGAGTTAGTACTTGGTGTAACAGAACGGCTTCTGAAGTCATGATGATAATGTTTAATCACGGACTTGGCATCCCCAGAGTTGTGTAAGGATGTAGAACTGTGCTGGAAACACATTAGGCAGGAGAAAGAATGGATTTCACTCTTCTTACAGCTTTGTTAAGACTCTGCGCTTTGCATTGTCCTTTCTGGGGAAGTGAGTTTAGTCCTGGGAATATTTAACGAACTGACAAGCTAACGAGTTTTGCCAATGAATAGGCTTTCAGGTTGAAAGCTGGAGTTGGGCTTAATTGAGAATTCTGATGAAGCCATTCTCAGATGTGAGCTGAAGAGCACTTGCTCACACACCAGCTTGGATTATTTTATTGCTCAACTGGAAAAGCTGCAGCAGCAAATCACTACTTTTAATCCATGCATTTGTGTTGGCAACACGATACAGAGACTAGCCACGGTCGTGTAAATGAGTTGGCAACAAGGAACTTCTTTGTTTCTTGGGGGTTTTATGGTTTTGGTTGGTTTATTTTTTATTTCTTGTAAGGGGGATGAACACTTGATATGGTGACAAGAATCACAGAATCACGGTGTAATCAGGGATGGAAAGGACCTCCTAGATCACAGAGTCTAACCAGACCCACAACAACAAGAAACCTAAATCCCTGGTTGATCGCCAAACACAAACTAACCCCCTCCACACCTGCCACTACAGCAGGGTGTGAAGCACCATGGCTACATGTTTCTTAAACACTTCCAGGGATGATGACTCAACCCACTCCCTGGGAAGGCCCTTCCAGTGCCCAATCACTCTTTCTGTCAAGAATTTCTTCCTAAGATCCCATGCAAACCTCCCCTGCCTCAACTTCTGACCATTTACCCTGGTTTACTCAGTAGTCCCTAAAGAGAAAAGGCCAACACCTACCTCTCCACAACCTTCTTTCAGGTAGTTGTAGAGGGCAATGAGGTCCCTGCTCAGCCTCCTCTTCTCCAAACTCAACCTGCCCAGCTCCCTCAGCTTCTCCTCATACAACTTGTTCTCTAAACCCCTCACGAGCTGGACATGTCTCTCCTGCGACGAGGGGCCCAGAACTGAACCCAGTAGTCAAGGTAAGGGCTCACAAGGGTCAAGTACAAGGGGACTATATCTTCCCTTCTCCTGCTGACCACACTACTCTGGATACAATCCAGGATGGTGATGGCCTTCTTGGCCACCTGGGCACACTGCTGGCTCATATTAAGCCGGCTGTCTACCAGCACCCCAGGTCCTTTCTGCTGGGCAGCTTTGGAACCACTCATCTCCAAGCCTGTAGCATTGCCTGGCATTGTTGTGACTCAAATGCAGGACCCAAAACTTGGCCTTATTGCAGCTCATACAGCTGGCCTCAGCCCATGAATCCAACTTGTTTCCGGGCAAGTTTCACGTCAGATCACCTACATGACCACCACGGGCATCCAGCTTTTCAGTGCCCAGGTTCAATTTAGCACACTGAAGGCAGTTGTATGGATTTGCCAACAGCATTTAAAGGCATTGGAACCACTAGACATACTTTTAAGAGTAAGGACACTCTGTAGATGAACAGCCTGTTTGAGGGATGCAACAGACTGGTCCTTATATCTAAGAGAGGTTTTATCTCAATTAGAATGTACAGCAGGAAAACTGTGGTGGCACACAAGTCAGGCTGAGTGATCTAAATGGCTCGATCCAGTCCATAAAATACACAGCTATGAGTCTCAAAGCCAGCAACCCTAATCCATACCAGGCTATTATTTAATTGGGAATCTACCTGTCAAGGCGGGTATCAGCCAAGCAGTCAGGAGTCTGCTCAGTTTGGTTAAGAGTTCAGGGCATCTTCATTTGAGGGCCTGGATTCAAAATCATTACAAACACCTCCTTTGACTGGTTGCGTGTGACAGGGGCATAGCAACGGGATGCCCCAGCATCCACACAGGCTCTGTTGACACCAGCTGGGATGGGACAGCAGCTCAGTTTGACCCCTGCCTTTACTGCATCCCCACATCCTGGCAGGACTTCAGTGGCATTAGCTCCATCTGTACTAGCACTTGTCCAAGTAAACCTTGAGATGCAGACAAGATCAGAATTTGGGCAAATTTCTTGCTTGCAATCCAAGCTAAGCCAGCATTATATCCCTATAATACTACAAGTCCAAGGCAAACACTCCCACTAAATCCCTCCCACGGAACACAACGCATTTGCAAACAGACTTTCTCCATCTCGATGCTGTTGTGAAATGAAACATGACCTTCTGAGGATCCCAAAGACTTCAGCTGAGTGAATGGCTAAGTCTGCACTCCACAAATATTTGTAAGACCCCTTCAGTGTCACTCTTAAACCCATTCTCCAAATCCACACTGATTAATAGCAAAAGTGTCTTTAATGACACATAATCTAATTAAATGCTTTCCATTTCCACCCCTGCAAGTCATGAAATAAACTAGCACCACATGTTGCATCAGTTTTTACACAAAATAAAGGTATGTTAGCACTCTTGCAGAGTCAAGTCAGGTCTGGTCCCAGCACGGGATAACTGTCCCACAGATCATCCTGTTAACCTCTAGTAACCTCACTAAAACTAAGGGCTTTCACAGAAATCAACTTTCTTGTTAATTCTACATCCCTGGGCAGGCAACCAGAGGTGAGGTGTCAGAACCCAGGTCAGAAGTGCTTCTCTTCTGCCCTGGTGAGACCACATCTAGAATATTGTGTCAAGTTCTGGGCCCCTCAGTTCAAGAGGGATGTGGAGCTGCTGGAAGGAATCCAGCGTAGGGCAACAAGGATGATGAAGGAAGTGGAACACCTCCATTATGAGGAGAAGCTGAGGGAGCTGGGTCTCTTGAGCTTGGAGAAGAGGAGACTGAGGGGTGACTTCATTAATGTCTATAAATATTTGAAGGGTGGGTGTAAGGAGGATGGAGCCAGGCTCCTCTCAATGTCTTCTAGTGATAGGACAAGGGACAATGGTTGTAAGCTGGAACATAGGAGGTTCCACATAAATATGAGAGGGAACTTCCTCCCAGTGAGGGTGACGGAGCACTGGAAGGGGCTGCCCAGGGAGGTTGTGGAGTCTCCTTCACTGGAGATGTTTAAGACCCGCCCGGATGTGTTCCTGTGTGACTTGGTCTAGGTGATCCTGCTGTGGCAGGGGGATTGGACTGGATGATCTTTCAAGGTCCCTTCCAATCCCTAATGGTTCTATGATTCTATGATTCTCAGCTGTGACATCTGTCAGACCTTGTGCTGAGGTAACTCTGTGGCAGTTAAACAAACAAAATCCTTTTGGTTTGGGGTTAATTAACCAAGAAGCCTCAGCAGCAACATAATGTGGGTAGAGAGAGTGGAAGGGATTAGGGAAGAGGCCAAGTAGTCCTTTCATATTGGGTACCAGTGGGTTGGATCCATGGAGAACCTGCCCCTGTCCTTTCATATGTGGTGAACTTGGACACAGACACCCCCTTGGGCCACTCTTGGTGGACTATGTGCTTCTAGAGGTAGACAGGAGCTCCTGTTCTGCCCCAGCCAGTAAGCAGCGTGACATAGAGACTACTCTTGTGTCAGAGCTGTCTGTCATTTAAAGTTGGCTTGATCCCACAGGTTGCAGCATTTCAGAAGACTGCAGGGGATGCAGAAGTGCTGGGAAAAGCCATCCCTGCTGATGCCTAACCGGAGCTGAGCTATGGCTATTGAGCAATAAATACAGAAGTTGATTAACTATTGAGGAAATAGAAGCCTTTTTCATACAAAATGTCCTTATCAACAAAGAATGAATCACCAACTGCAATCTAGATATCTGAACACTTCATCCTGGTTTGAGCCAATCCCAGTTCCTGTGAATGCTTCCATTATCCCTAAATCCCCATCACATTTTGGATCCACTTGCTGCAGCGAGACCATTACCACTGCAATTAGCCTGGGCACATGCACACCAGGTCCAGTGTCCCGACGCAGACATAAAAGACTGATGCTCACAGAAGCAGCCAAACAGATTTTCTGGCTCATTTGATTTTAAAGTGTGCAACAGGAAGATCTGAAAGGACATTCATTTCTCCTGAAACTGAAATGCTTTTAATCTTCCTCAGAAAGGAAGTTTCTCCAGATTCTTTCCTCACTTTCTTCTTTGCCCCCTGCCTTGAGCAGCAGCCCCTCTGCTGTTTTAACAAGCTCTGAGTCTCTTAACACTTCAGTGCCTTCAAACATTTCTTAACAAGTGTCAAGAGAGGAAGCAGAAAGAAGGAAAATTATTATTTTCAATCCATTCCCTAGTCAAACTCTTCCATTTTAACTGCACTTCAGCTGAAATTCATTAGCAAATTATAGGTAAAGGATTCCGAGTCAGAGATGATTCCCTGCTGGCTGGTTATTGAATGACTAAGGAAAAAACATTCACATGGATATCACATGTCCTTAGAAAACACTTTTTTTGAAGCTGTTGCTCCAAACCAGCGATGTTTTTCTTCAAATGGTGAATATGAGTAATTCACTAGTAGTCGAGTGATTCCAGTGTCTTATCTCATTTTTAAGCTAGAGCTTGGCTTTTATTTTCAGCCAGCATACAACTGGGATTATGTTAACATAACAAAGATCGTTCTGTGGTTGAGGCCCTACTAATATTTGGAAGCTGTTAAGTCCAAGTCAGCCTCTGCTCTGGAGTACATGTGGGACCCTGGGGATGTCATTTAGTCGCTTTGCTCTTAAAGGCAGATTTCCTCTATTTCACGTTTAACAGAAAAGAGGGAGTTTAACAGCCACCCAAAGTTTGGCTTCAGCAACAAAGAAACCCACCAGAAATTCCAGGATCATTTTTCTCCAAGCCCTGCAGCTCATAAGTGGAATCAAAACTCTGCACTGTTTGGTTTGTGTGGGATTTTGGAAGGGCTGGGGCTTACAGGAAAGTAGGAACCAGTGGCCATTCAGACAGGCATTTGCTGTCAGAAGTTGGGGAGCGGGGTTGTTTCCACAAAACCCCTCACACTTGATAAGTGGGAAAACCCCATTCAAGAAGTTCCCTGTGATTCCTGTGCACAAGCTCCAGCTTGAAGTTCTTCAGGACAGAGATGAGCTCTGTTTTCCTGAGCATACAGACGTCAGCAAGGTGGGATTCCTGCTGATGGTCAATAGCATGAGCCCAACAAGGGGCAACTTCTGTGGCATCAAGAGCTGCATTATGGAGCTCAGAGGAACCTGCTGGCAGCAGCCGTTTCCAAATGTCTCCTTTACACAGGAAAAGCTGCTGCTGTTTCCTGTAATAATCGGGAGGGTGAGGAGAGAAACCACAGGTAAGCTGATCTGCTCGCCCAGGTGCCTGTGCACACAGCTCCTGCCAGATCAAAGCGGGGCCAGGCACGGGGGCGAGGGGAGAACGCGGCCCCCGGCGCTTTAGGGAGCGATACGCCGGAGCATGCCCTGCACTTAGTCAGGACCCGGCACGTATCTTTGATGTGTGATATCAGCGGGGCAAGGAAAAGCGTAAGGGGAGGCCTAACAAGTTCTAGCATAGGTGGGAAAGGTAGATCCAAGTCCAGGGCAAGGTGATAAACTCACATTTGTGCTTTTCCAGGGGAGTCCAGACGTACACCTCAGTCATTAAGTGATCCAGGCAAAGGCAGAACAGCAGAAGATGAAGGGAGCTGTGGACAGTAAATAAAGCTGGAAGATTAATGACCTGAGACCTGATACAGCTGGGGTTGGTGGAGGGCATCCGGAGGAGGTGGATGAGCTACAGGTGAAAAACCCCATTTCAAGAACACAGAGGAATGACCCTTAGGATAGCAGCTCCTTGATGCCAAGGTGGTGGGAGCACGTGGAGATGGGCATACAGGCTGCCCAGGGAGGTTGTGGAGTCTCCTTCACTGGAGATGTTTAAGGCCCTCCTGGATGTGTTCCTGTGCGACTTGGTCTAGGTGACCCTGCTGTTGTGGGGGGATTGGACTAGATGATCTTTAGAGGTCCCTTCCAATCCCTTATGATTCTGTGACTCATGAATGACTGCACTGCAGACCTCAAATCACCAGACTAGCTTTGGTTCTGCTCGTGCCTGTGGTACCAGTAGCAAACTGCATGTTTGCAATGTATTTGTTGTAAATGTAGTATGTTTGCATCACATTAAGCTTTTCAACAGTCGAGATCTGGTAAGCCTTTTTGATTTTGGAGATGGTCTCCACCCATTTGGAAATGGTGACAGAAAATCACAGAATAGAATCATCATCATGGCTGGAAAGGACCTACAGGATCATCAAGTCCAGCCCTCAACCCAACACCTCCCTAACCCCTAGACCATGACCTCAAGGGCTCTGTCTACTCATTTTTTAAATATCTCCAGGGACAGTGACTCCACAACCTCCTCCGTTGCCCAACCACTCTCTCAGCAAAGAACTTCTTCCTAATATCCAATCTAAGCCTCCCCTGATGCAACATAAGATAAGCACATCCAGGAGATAGTTGGACCAGCTACGGGAGGAAAGCACGAAGAGCATAACTTCAAATAACCAGTGGCTACAAGACACCCATTAAAAAATCAAACCCCAGATGATTACAAATCAACAACACACAACTTGCAGTATATGTTCTCACATATGTAGATGTATAAATGCTATAAAAACACTCAGTGTGTTTCCCTTTCCAGAATTAAAACAGCAGATTCAATGTTGTATTTGTACTTCCCTGGCACTGCTGACATTGCATCTGCATTTTAACAGACCAAAACCACTTCATATTGAAAACAAGCTCCTGTGACAGGATTGCCTCCTGCCTTCTCATCCCTCCTGTGCTGCGAACACAACCGAGCTGCCGTGAACCTCTTCACCATTGTGCTCTGACTAGAGTTTCTTGGACTGCCTAGAAGCCCAGCAATATCATGGAAGTTTTGCCATAACACTGCACCTCAGTCAGGACACAATCACAGAGCAAAACATCTTGGAATTGCTTTTGCAGTTGCCTTGATGAAGCTTATGCACAGAGAGGATGTTTTCATAAAAGAAAGAGATAAGAGCTTGAAAGATTTATTAATTGGTTTGATTTTGTGCTCCAAGTGTGGATTGCACAGGCTGAGTCTAACTAGTCTTCAGGGTCAGGCTGGATGGAGCTCTGAGCAATCAGTTCTGCTAAGAGATGTCCCTGCTTGTTGTAGGGGGATTGGACTAGATGATCTTTAGCAGTCCCTTCCAACCAAGTCATGATTCTATTATCACCAACACTGAAGAACATGTATGAACTTTTGTATCCAGTTCTGGGCCCCTCAGTTCCAAAAGGACACAGAACTGCTGGAGAGACTCCAGCACAGAGCCACAAAGATGATGAAAAGAAACATCTCCCTGATGAGGAAGGGCTGAGGGAGATGGGTCTCTTGAGCTTGGAAAAAAGGAGACTGAGGGGTGACCTCAGTAATGTTTATACATATATGAAGGGTGGGTGTCAGGAGGATGGAACCAGGCTCTGCTTAGTGGCATCTAGTGATAGGACAAGGGGCAATGGGTGTGAGCTGGAATGCAGGAGGTTCCACATCAATACGAGAAGGAACTTCTTTCCGTTGAGGGTGACAGAGAACTGGAAGGGGCTGCTCAGGGAGGCTGTGGAGTCTCCTTCTCTGGAGATGTTTTAAACCCACCTGGATATGTTCCTGTGTGACTGGATCTAGTGGATCCTGCTGTGGCAGGGGGACTGCACTAGATGATCTTTCGAGGTCCCTTCCAATCCCTAATGCTCTGTGAACTTCTGAGGTTTCTCAAGCAGTTCTCTGTAGGTCATCTTCTCTCTCTCCCTTTAATTTCATATAACTTTGTCCCACTCAGGAATTAGCAGAAACAATTCCTGCTACCAATGTCATAAGATATCGTTTGGACAATCTTTATTCAGCTTTGAGGAAGGGAACTTTTGTGCCTGGTGACCTTCATTTCAAGCCTGAAGCACCTCAGTGTGGAACAATCATACATGTTTTTCACTTAGAGGCCTGAAGCACGAAGGTTTCAGAAACAGCTGAAGGCACTTCTCTGCTCTCCATTTCTGTTTGACATTTATTGCTCTGTAAGGAAGAAACATCCTCGCTGGGTTTTTAAAACAAGGCTTGAATAAGCACCGTCAGATTGTGCAGGGGAGTCATGTTTGTGCATGCTGCACACGTCTGAGTGGCAAAAATAAGCTACGATGGAGAAATCACAATGCTGTTACTCACCAAACAGAAAGACAAAAAAAGCCCAGCTTGGCCTGATTTGACTGGCTTTGTTTTGTAGGATGCCTTCAGCAAGCTTTTGTTCCTCGTTCACTTTACAAGGAAGTGAGAACAAGGATACTGGAAGATGTTCCTTTGAAACTTTTCTATGTAAGGGAAAGGGAGATTAAACTTCCCCCCCCCCCCCCCCCAAAAAAAAAGAGAGAAATGTTTTCACAGAATCACAGAACATTAGAGATTGGAAGGAACCTCGAAAGATCATCTAGTCCAATCCCTCTGCCACAGAAGGATCACCTAGACCAAGTCACAAGGAATATATCCAGATGGGTTTTAAACATCTCCAAAGAAGGAGACTCCACAACCCCCCTGGGCAGCCTCTTCGAGGGCTGTGTCACCCTCACTGGGAAGAAGGTCCTTCTCAGATTGATGTGGAACCTCCTGTGTTCCAGCTTACACCCATTGCCCCTTGTCCTATCACTAGATGCCACTGAGCACAGCCTGGCTCCATCCTCCTGACACCCACCCTTCGCATATTTATAAACATTACTGAGGTCACCCCTCAGTCTCCTTTTTTCCAAGCTGAAGAGACCCAGCTCCCTCAGCCTCTCCTCATAAGGGAGGTGCTCTACTTCTTCATCATCCTCATTGCTCTACACTGGACACCCTCCAGCAGCTCCATGTCCTTCTGGAACTGAGGGGCCCAGAACTGGATGCAATACTCCAGATGTGGTCTCACTAGAGCACAGCAGAGGGGGAGAAGTACCTCTCTCGATCTGCTAACCACCCTGCTTCTGATCCACCCCCTGATGCTGTTAGCCCTCTTGGCCACAAGAGCACATTGCTGGCTCCTGGTCATCCTGGAGGCCAGCAGGACCCCCAGGTCCCTTTCTCCTACACTGCTTTCCAACAGGGTTGACCTGTGTATGAACATTCTTCTTCCTTAAATGAATTGTTTTCTGCTCCTCTTAAAGATGAGATTGATCTGATGGGCAGAAAGAATACGACTGCTGAACGCACTTGTTAACAGCTCCAAATCATCAGCCTTCTGTGAGTGACCAAATGTTGGTTTAACCCTCTTAACCCCACAAACATCACCAGCAGCTCCCGTGATTTTGGCCACCCCCAGGGGAGCAAGGTGAATTGACAAGGTCAGTGGTAAATAAAGGCACCCGTTCATCTCTGCCCTAGACACTGAAAACCTCCCGATACAACCAGACTTGTCACTTACAGACAATGGCAAGTTATTTTTCTTTTTGCATCGTGGTTTCCTGACAAAACTCCACTTCCAAACTCAGACTTATTTCCAGAATAATCCTAGAAGACTACCCCGCGTAAGTATAGATCTAATTATATCCTTGGCCTTGTCCAATCAGCCCCTGCAGCTCAGCGTTTCAGCCGCGGAATAAATGTGTTTGAAAGGAAAAAGATTCTCCGAATAACAAGATGTCTATCATGCAGCTTTAACAAACTTCACACGAGAGCATGCCAACGCTTTTCTGAGCCATATGTGGATTTCTGTTGTCAGTTCAAAATCCTGACTACCCCGATGCGGGAACTACCGAACAAAGCTGTTTGCACCATGGAAGTAAACAGAAAAAAAGCTGGATGGTCCTTTGCATTTCATCCTTACTGCCGGCTTCAGGCACTGTGAAACACACTGAAGTTTGCATTGTTCAGAAAACCATTAAGGTTTATGAACAGAAACAGACAATGTGTTTAATGCGATCTCCTGAGCCAGAACAGCTGCGGCTGACTCCAGCGCTAAGGCTCCTCAAGCCAAGAGCCATCTTTCTCTGTTGTGATTATACACAGAAGTTTAGCCTTAAACCAGTAACTCCTCTTGCTGGTGGTTTAGCCTTTAGGATCAGCCTGGCACAGAGCTGAGCAGCCCCATTTTCCACTGGAGCAAGTTCCTTTGTTCTCTTGTGCCCTAGGAAGGTTGAGGACTTGCAGAAAAATCCTGACAGTGAGAAACTCCGGGGTGTCAGTTCCTTGTTCGGTCTCCACTAGCATGAAAACACAAGAGCGAGGCCAACCCCACAGCTTGCTCGCTCTGAGAGCTGCAGGCCACGATCCAGCTGCTTTGGCTGCTGCAGCCCTTTAATATCTCTGGAATTCCCCAGGCACTGTTCTCACTCTGCAGCGGGATGAGCCCCAGCAGCTTGTTTGTGCTCAGCCTAACACTCAGCACACAGCGTCCTCAGCACGGATAGAGCCATCTCGGCCGCGATTAAACCCCATCAAGAACAGCCAGCTGAGGAAATTATTTCCTTTCTACAGTTCATCATCTCTGTGTGTTTTCCTGGGACAGCTCAGCTAATCTCTGGGAGACCACCAAGGCTGTGCTCGTGTACCCAGCCATGGCACGTCAAATCAGTGTCCTGGCAGCCACCCACGCTCGGAGGAACTTCCCAAACATGAGAGGTTTCACAGCGACTGGTGGGTCTTCAGCAAAAGCCTCTCCTCTGCCTCGGCGCTCCCTCAGATGTGGGGGCACAGTCCTGCTGGAGCAGTCAGGTCTGAGGTTAAGAGGAGTTGTTAGAGATCTCAGTTTGTGTTTTGTAAAACGAGAGTGCTTGGATTAGCAGCCTGGTCAATAGCTGGCTCTGCCACCAGTGTTTTTCCTCTTGTTCTAAATACACCCTGCAGTTTCTGGGGATGTGAACAGGTCTGTCCTGTCCTGGGTAGCTGTTATCATCCCAGCTCTGGTCCAAGCTATGGAAAGGACCACTGCTAGTTACCTTCTTGGGCTGAGTATAATGCTCTGAGATGCTGCTGGGATGCAGATGCTTCTAGAACAGGAGAGATAAGAGGTCATTTCTGGGTCTTCCACTGATATTTATTGATGTTTTGAGTCACACAGACTTTTCCCTCCATTGCAGACCTCCTATAGAATCATAGAATCATTAGGGATTGGAAGGAACCTCAAAAGATCATCCAGTCCAATCCCCCTACCACAGCAGGATCACCTAGAGCAAGTCATACAGTCAGTCAGGGTTAGAAGGGACCACAGGATCATCCAGTTCCAACTCCCCCACCATGAGCAGGGACACCCTAGATCAGAGCCTCATCCAGCCTGGCCTTAAACACCTCCAAGGATGGGGCTTCCACCACTTTCCTGGGTAACCCATTCCAGGCTCAACACTCTCACAGTGAAGAACTTCCTCCTCACATCCACTCTAAATCTACCCATCTCCAGCTTTGCTCCATTGCCCTTAGTCCTGTTGCTACCTGTCCTCTTCCTCTAGAGCACGGTTCAGTTCACAGAATCACTCTGGTGGGAAAAGACCCCTGGGATCATCGAGTCCAACCATCTACCCTACCTTACAAGTTCACCACTAAACCACATCCCTCAACAACCCATCCAAACAATCTTTAAACATACCCACCTCCCTGGGGAAACCCATTCCACTGCCTGACCACCCTTTCTGTGAAGAAGTCCTTTGCCACAGCTCCCTCCCACCCCTACTTCTCCTCCATCCTTGGAAATGGGGCTACTGTGATCTCCCAGCTCAGTGTGGACTGCTTGCTGCCTGAGGATGCTTTATATGCTAGCACTGTGCCAAGGGGGTTGCACCACGCAGTGGGTGCTGCAGTGCAGAGTGAAGAGTCACTGTTTCAAATTCCTCCCTTGAACTATCACAATCACCCTGGATTTTTTGTTTTATTAAAGGATTGGCCCTGACAACAGCCTCCCTCATTTAGAAAGGAATATAGGCTTTCTATCAAAACTTGCTAAAATGCAAATCGCTGAATCTCTGCTATTTTGGAGAATGATTGTTATGAGTTGACAAACAGTCTACTCACCATCTGAGAGAGCTTGTCACAACACACATAAATTAACCCTCCCCCATGCACAAAGTACCGTAATCTAAAAAAAAAAAAAAAGAGGGTTTTTCTTTTCTTCTACTACAGCCCATGGAGAATTATCTTCTTTGCAGAGCTCCTTGTGATGTATTGCTGCTCAATCATGCATGCACCTTTGAAACAGCATCACAAGTTCTTCCTGACAGAAAGGAATGTGTTCCTACTCCAAGGTTACCTTTGTTCAAAACATACAATAGAAACTAGATGCTAATGAGAAAATAAATGCACAGAGAGAGCAGCCCTTGGAAGCAGCACTGCTGAAGCTATCACCTTGCCTGGAGCAATAAATTCCGGGCAAGCACAGACTGTATTTTTAAGATTTATCACCTCACAGACTAACAAGCATTGATTATATGTTTTTCTTTGAGTAATTGCCAATATCATTAATATGTTCAAAAGTATACTTGAAAAGAAAACAGATTCTGAGAGCTTCTACAAAGCAGAATATGTGTGAAGAACAAAGACGAACATTGTCTGCCAGAGGAGAATCCTGACAAGTCTCCGACTTCCCTTAACTGGGACAAGCTCAGTGATGAAATAAGATTGTCATGAGGTTATAAGCAGTGAGAGATCCAGGAGGAGTCCTCAGCACCCACAGCTGGGCCAGCTGTCACCCTCCTGTGGGACTCAAGCCCCTCTCAGTAGTCCCAGCCAGCAGCCCCTGATCAGCTCTTCATGAAGAAAATACTGAGAGGCTCTGCAAGTGCTTCCAACGCAGGGGATGATCTGGCTCCCTCTGCTCCTTCATCTCCCAGCTGAAGCCAGCTGTGGCTTTCTGTGGCAACCAAAATTATTCTGGGGACTTCCTTCCCCTTTGTTTGGTACAGAAATCCCAGAGTAAAACCCCCCTTCAGAATTGTTCCTACAAGTCAACAGCAACCCTCGACCCTGTCAGCGCTTCTTGTCAGCACAGCCTTCCGCCGAAGGACGGGCCAAGGGCAGGGCAGAGCGATGGCTCTGTTCCCAGCTGCTGCCAGCAACACTACAGGGGAAGTAGAAAACAAGTAAGGGAAGGAAAGCACCTTTATTTTCTCTCTGCATTTCAGTGATGTCTCCTGATCTCTGCTACACAGAGGCAGACCTGGCCATAGAGCCACGAAGACGATGAAGGAACTGGAACTTCTACCTGATGAGGAAAGGCTGAGGGACCTGGGTGTCTTGAGATTGGAAAAAAGGAGACTGAAGCGTGACCTCATTAATGTTTGTAAGTATGTGAAGGGTGGGTGTCAGGAGGATGGAGCCAGGCTCTGCTCAGTGGCATCCAGTGATAGGGCAAGGGGCAGTGAGTGTGAGCTGGAACGGAGGAGGCTCCACATCAAATCTGGGAAGGAACTTCTTCCCAGTGAGGGTGACAAAGCACTGGAAGGGGCTGCCCAGAGGTGTTGTGGAGTCTCCTTCTCTGGAGATGTTTAAAACCCACCTGGATGTGTTCCTGTGAGACTAGGTCTAGGTGATTCTACTGTGGCATGGGGATTGGACTGGATGATCTTTCAAGGTCCTTTCCAATCCCTAATGTTCTGTGACTCTGTGTTCTGACAACCATGTATCTCATTCTGATGAGATTCGAATGGACTCTAACAGTACTTTCCATACTACTAAAGGACCAGATCAAGGAGCTCCTTCCCTCTGGGAGGCCTGAATTAACAGGGCTTGCTCTGCCTTGTTTAGGAAGTTCTGGAGGTGCCCTTGCAGACACTTTGTGTGGTAGACCAACTCCATAACTTTCCCTGAAACTGTAAAGGCTGGAGAAGAGCCCTTTACATCCCCTGCCCTCTTCACCAGGGCTTTCAGAATCAAAACAAGACTTGGATTACATCAGTTGTACCTACCTGTGTCATATTTCTCACATGGCCACTGTGTTTTTCAGCCGAGGTATCCCATCTCAAAGAGGTGGCAGAAGCAGCAAAGCTCTGGATAAGCAGCACAAATTTTTCCCCTACAAAACATTGGGGATAAGTCATAAGCTGCCCCTTTATCGGCTGTCACCGCTGTAACAATGCTAAACCCCCTTCATTGCTGAGTATCATCCTCAAACATCCTGAACAATTAGCTAGTGGGGAAAAGAACAAAACAACCAGAGCCTCGTGCAGATAAGAGAAATATCTTTGTGGAAGAGGAGCCTTAAGAAATCTAGTGGAAATTAGATATAAATCACGCACATTCTAAATTTAAGATCGAGGGTAATTATTGTCATGTGGAACTTTCAATCACTGCTCACCCTACAGCACTTCCCCGTGGATTTGAGTTTGAGTAATGTGGTAATGACAGCATTACCACTTGTAATAGAAAGAATCATTACAGCGTCATTATCAAGGAATTACTCTTGCAATTAGTAATAATTCCCACATCCGCACTCAAATAAGTCAGTCTTTCCCCAATAATTCCCACATTCGCAGCCAAGCAAGTGATGCTTCCCCCATTAATTCCATTTTTCCTTCAAGACCAGAGCCAGCCACTGTTCTTATCGCTGGGCTTTTAGGACAACTGTCTGCTGCTGTGTCTAAGCGGGTCCTAATCCTCCGCTCTCCAAGAGCGCCGCGTCGGGTCGGATGATTTCACAAGGATCGAGCTGCGTGATCTGTCAGGTTACTGGGCAGGTGAAAAAACCAAATTCCTCATGTTTGACCTGGTTCTACAAGGCACTCAAAGTGGGAGTCATGCCCTTCACATGCAGTTACAATGGGAGAAGAATGATAGCTGGGGACAGAGTAAGACACTATCCTGTGTGCTTCCCACTGTTTGTGGTGGATCCCTAACTACTACTGGCAAGCAGCGGATCACAGAGTCACAGCATAATCAGGGTTGGAAAGGACCTTCTAGATCACAGAGTCCAACCAGACCCACAACAACAAGAAACCTAAATACCTGAATCTCTAAACACCTGATTGATCGACAGACACAAACTTATGCCCTCCACGCCTGCCACTACAGCAGGGTGTGAAGCAACCTGTTTCTTAAACACCTCCAGGGATGGGGACTCAACCCCCTCCCTGGGAAGGCCCTTCCAGTGCCCAACCACTCCTTCTGTCAAGAATTTCTTCCTAAGATCCCGTGCAAACCTCCCCTGCCTCAACTTCTGACCATTTACCCTGGTTTTCTCAGTAGTCCCTAAGGAGAAGAGGCCAACACCTACCTCTCCACAACCTTCTTTCAGGTAGTTGTAGAGGGCAATGAGGTCCCTGCTCAGCCTCCTCTTCTCCAAACTCCATCTGCCCAGCTCCCTCAGCCTCTCCTCATACAACTTGTTCTCTAAACCCCTCACGAGCTGGGTAGCTCTGCTGTGGACACGTCCCAGCGTCTCAATGTCTCTCCTGTGATGAGGGGCCTAGAACTGAACCCAGTACTCGAGGTGAGGCCTCACAAGGGCCTAGTGGGAGGGCACCACAACTTCTCTTCTCCTGCTGACCATGCTACTCTGGATACAATCCAGGATGGTGATGGCCTTCTTGGCCACCTGGGCACACTGCTGGCTCATATTAAGCCGGCTTTCTACCAGGATATCCCTGTATAATTACCAGGAATACGTTCCCATTTACACAGGTTGATCCAAAGCCACTCAAGCCATCACAAAGAGCAACCCAAGTTCAGAGCTGAGGCCTACGCAGCACCTGGAAGGGGTTTATGTTGCTTGGTCTATGAGAACCACGTACTACTCCAGGGAAGACCAGGTAGGGGTATCTTCTATCCTATTTTATCGACCCTTCCCAATGGGACTTCAGGGAAGAACTCAGAGCTGTGGTTTTGGAGTATTGAGGGTCAGGAGCACACGCTGTCACGTCAGACAGGGAAGATCCCTACTACCGATACAGAGCAAGGAGCAGGGTAGTGCGGAGGGAAGTTGTGAGGTTTTCCTGGTACTTCCAGCAATGCCACTGGCAGACTTTAACTTAGGGAAATGTTTTCTGGTTGTTTGGCAACTCAGAAAATTCTTTTCCTGCATCATACCATCCCATACCCAATCCTACAGGAGAAACTGATGCAGAGTTCATGACTCTGCACTCCCTGTGCACTACAAAAACCCAAAACGCTCATGGCCAGTATTCCTCCTGCTGCAGGCACTGGGAAAGCCACAGAGCTCATCTGTTTCTCTGTGAGGAACAGCTTTTCTCCACGGCAAACCTAAGGAGAAAGTGCTCAGCACTCAGCATTCCTTTCAGGAATCACAGAGCGGTAGGTATTGGAAGGGACCTTCAAAGATCATCTAGTCCAATCCCTTCCACCAAGGAAGGATCATCTAGATCACCTTAGATCACAGAATCAAAGAATATTAGGGATTGGAAGGGACCTCAAAAGATCATCTAGTCCTATCCCCCTGCCAGAGAAGGATCTCCTACATCAAGTCACACAGGAACATGGCCAGGTGGGTTTTAAATGTCTCCAGAGAAGGAGACTCCACAATCCCATTGGGCAGCCCTTTGCAGTGCTCTGTCACCCTCACTTGGAAGTTCCTTCTCATTCTGATGTGGAACCTCCTCTGTTCCAGCTCACACCTGTTACCCCTTGTCCTATCACTGGATGCCACTGAGCAGAGCCTGGTTCCATCCTCCTGACACCCACCCTTTGCACAACTATCAACATTAATGAGGTCACCCCTCAGTCTCCTTTTTTCCAAGCTCAAGAGACCCCTCTCCCTCAGCCTTTCCTCATCAGGGAGATGGTTCACTGACTCCTTTATACAGTGCCTACATGGGAGCCAAAATCCTACCCTGGGTATGAACAGTGAATCTCTGAAACCCTTCTGTGAGTTCTAAGCACACAGAGAGAATAAAATAACCCTCCCATGCAGTATGTTGGATGGATGTGCTGGTTTTACTTATAATTCTATTACATTCCCCTTCATCCCACAGATTAACTCTTTGCAGAAACCCTCCTCAGTGAGATCTTATAGCTGCTTTATGTGAAAGCCGATGAATGCAGTCATTGTTCTTACGCAGCTCCACGGCACATGGCTTCGGAGTGGATCCTATACAATGCACAGAGGAACGTGCTGTAAAATGGTACGAGATGCACTAGGAAGCACTTGGATCACTATCAGTAACTAACTGGAAACCACTGGATAGTGAATCTGCTTCTCACGCAAGTTTATCCCACTTCACTGGCATTACATGTGGGGATTGGACTGATGATCTTTCCAGGTCCCTTCCAATCCCTAACATTCTGTGATTCTGTGATACACAGCCTCTTTGTTTCAGCTCACAACCCCACAACACCGCAGAGGATCTCCAGAGCCATCACAATTCTGCTGGCAGGTGCTCCCATGTAATGCAATCCTTCAGATACAAACCAAGTGCCAAGTTACGGCTATTTCAGGTGCTTTGACTACATCATGTGAGCCTTTTCCAGATCCCTGCAGCTCTCGTACTTGGAAGCCTCCTCACACTCCAACTGGATTTAGACTCAGCTAGACCCTAAGTGTTCCAGTCTAGTGCCAACCGCAGAAGCACCACGGCTGTTATGGTCAAAGACTAGAAGACAAGCAAAGTCTGCAGGGAGAGATAAAATCTTTCATTAAATCAATGTATACAACGGGAAAGCACTGGGCAAGTTTACAGCTGCACAGGCCAGCTACAGAGCTCCCCTCTTGTTCCTGCCATCTACTCCTCTCGTAGTCATCACATTCTCTCCTCAGTTTTCAGTTCAAGACAAACTGCCTCTCCTTTGAGAGCCTCAGCCTTCTGCCTTTGGATGAGAGAGAATCTGGTTCTTCATAGCAAGACCATCAGCCACAGCACATCTCTCCCAGCCTGGGGTGGCAACCTGCATTCAAGAGGCAGCCCAGGGTCTACCAGAACTCCCCTGCTGGAGGAACCAACATTTCAAGCATCTTCTGAAAAGATTTGTGTCTCCTTTTTATTTACAGTCTTAGCACAAAGGAAAACCATGACATGTTTGCACCAACAATTCTAACATCAACAACAAGCACACGTCACCTGAGCTTGAGTGAAGATTTCCACTGTTTGATACTTAAGACAATCCTGGGTGCTTTGCTTCTGCTCCTCAATGCCCTTGGTGCCCCTCTCACTGTGAAAAACCCCACTCCCCAGCGTTAGCAGTGCTGGGCCCATCACAGAACCGATTAATACCACAAGCAGGAATTCCATCCCCACATCACTCGTACAAAGGAATGCGCCATTAGCCTCAGAGGAAGGGCTTGCTCTTGGATGATTCTAATCCACTGTGCTTTGTAAAGCCCTGAGGTCAGAGAAGTTTTTTGCTACGAGTGAATGAAAAAAGCTTGGCATTCCCCCAATCATAGTAAAATTAAAAACACCGAGATCTCCCGGAGCAATTTGTTCTAGCAGAGTGCTCAGGCTCTGGGACTCGAGCATGATCCTGCACGTCAGAGCTCTGCGAACAAAACCCCGTATTTACAGCAGAACTCCTCCCCATGTTGGGATTTCAGCTACAAGTGCCCAGCTGAGCTATGGGATGTCCCCGCTTTCTATCCCTGTGCTCATGGAGACACTTGACTCAGAGTCCTGGAGCCCAGGTGGAAGGAAGACGATGGAGGCTATGCTTTGAATCAGGCTTCTCTCCTTAAAATAAACAAGGAAGGGAAGTGCACACCCAAGGGAGTGTGAAAACGTGGCCTCTGTGGCCTGTGATTTTAGCTCCAGAACAAGAAGTTGAACTTGCCTGACCCCGAGCCCGAGCTAATAAATCCTATTACGAAGCAGCTATGGTGTGTGCAGCTATAAGAAACCTGATTGCTCTGTACAGCTCTACAGGGGCTGGAGGGGGTAAGAAGGGTTGGAGACCGCTTGTTGTCTTGTTTGCGCTGCAAGTATTTTGTTTGCAGAGGCAATCGCTGTGCTCAGCAGACCGATCATAGGGAGAATTCGCCATGAATTAAAAATGAACAGCACCATAGGATCCCAGTTCCCTATTCTCCCAGCAGCACAGGGCAAGGTAGCTTTTCAAAGGAAGCCTCCTCAGCTCTGACACTTCAGAAAACACACAGCCTGACCCATCCAGCATTTACATAGTTCACTGATCAATTAGGGTGCAGCACCCCGCAGCAGTGCTCAGGACACAGATACTTCTACACCTTGGCCCTCTCTGACCTCCCCACTCAGTAATAAATTTTCTTCCTGCTTGCCCTGCAGAATGGACCAACCTTAATTATCCCACTAAAGGACCACGTTGACCCAAGCTTATTAGAAAATTGAGGGACTGTCATAGCAAACTAAGAGACAGATGTCACATCAAAGTTAACTCCTAGCCCTGCTTTCCATCTCAGCAGCTAGGACAGCTCTTGGGCTGAAATATGTTGTGGTTGCACAGGGAATCTTCAGTCACAGAGTCACAGAACATTGGGGGTTGGAAGTGACCTCAAAAGATCATCTAGTCTCAATCACTCTGCCAGAGCAGGATCGTCTAGATCAAGTGGCACAGGACCATGTCCAGGCAGGATTTAAACATCTCCAGAGAAGGAAACTCCACAACCTCCAACACTGCTGGCACTTTTCTCTTCTGTCTGCTGCAAGATCTCAGAATCCTCCAAAGTCAGACATGAGGTCTCACTAGAGCTGCTGAGTGTCAAAACCAGCAGCCACACAGCCAACCTGCCTGGACAGCAGGGTGTATCCACAGGTCCAGTACAGCCATTCGAAGGGAATAGGAGGTTGATAACCACAGTACTGATTTAGTGTTGGGAGACTAGAGCTTAGAAGATATCTCGAACTAGACTTTCACCTCCTCTGTACCACAAAAACTGAGATTTACCTCACTAACTTCTCTGTTAAGTACACAAGTAGGCTCCAGACCAGATAAGTTGATTAAAACCCAGTCAATAACCACTATAATTATAAAATAAATGTGAGAAGTAGCCATAATGAGAGAGTTCTTCATGAATACAGAAGAGACAAGTCAAGCAACTGAGTCTCAGTCCAGAGAGATCACACACTGCCCCGTGGAGTATATGTCCCACCATTTGAGTTACAGGTGTTGGCCAGCACAGAAGCCTCTGTGGCATTTCCCTTCACTCTTTGGTGCCCTGTCTGTCCTCGTACACACACAGAGCTGTGTCAGTGTATAAGTAGAATTGGGATGGGTCAATGCCTGTACAACTGCGCTGTTGTAGGTTTTGCATCTTCCAAGTGGGTCTGAGAGCTGAGCCACAGCACAGGGGCAGCTACAAAGCAGTAGCTAAAGAAAGGAGAACATAGGAGGTTCCACATCAATATGAGAAGGAATTTCTTTGCAGTGAGGGTGACAGAGCACTGGAACAGGCTGTCCAGGGAGGTCGTGGAGTCTCCTTCATTGGAAACGTTTGAAACCTACCTGGATGTGTTCCTGTGCGACTTGGTCTGAGTGATCCTGCTGTGTCAGGGGGATTGGACTGGATGACCTTTCGAGGTCCCTTCCAATCCCTAATGATTTGATGATTCTTGCTGGGAAAATCCACGGGTTTAAGCATGAAAATTAGGTTCTGGCTGGATTACCAGGTGCACACAATAAACCTGACTTTCTGACCACAGGGAACACCGGTGTCTCAACGCTGGTGTCTCATGCACTCAGAGGTTGATTGAGCGGTGCTTTCTCGGGGAAATTGTGCTGTTCAGTGCAGGGAGGTATCTTTGCATAGAGGGTCGCTTGAGTCAGAGGTGCCAGGTCTGTCCACACTGCAAACAGCAATTACAGAGCCTTTTTATTTTCTTCAAGGAGTAAACACGCACCAGTACCATTAAAAACGCATTGATGAGCCTGATGGAGAATGAGGTCCTGAGCTACCGCAGACCTCTGATTCCACTGCATCCAAGAAGAGTAGCCAAACCCCCACAGACTACATTTCAGATGACATCTGAAGACCCAGAGAAGTCACACAACCCCACACAGCCTTAGAGCAGGTGGCAGTCCAGGATTGTATCTAGGATTTGCACCTCTGCTCCAGCCTAAGGACTTCAAGAGAATAATGACAGCCTCGCAGAGATGAATTCCCAGCTCTTCCTATGAGCTAAACACCTGTCCTATGAAATAATCAACAGCAAATCCCTCTGTGAATTAGCACAGCAGGACTCAGACACCCAGCACAATCTCCTGAACTGCTTTTAAACAGCAGCACTTGGAAGATTTATTCCTTGCATGAAGACTTTGGTTAGGATTGGAGTGCTACAGTGGTAGATGTTCTATAAATACATCAATTATTCTCCTCCACACCTTCTTATCCAAAAAACTGCAGTTTTGCTGGAGATGAAGGTCGGAAAGTGCTGGAAACTGCCCTAATGGAACCTGTAGACAGAATGCAGCAATGCAGAGGTAGAGCCCAGCCGCTCTGAAACGCTGACACCTTTAAAGCAGCTCAGTGCTGTGTGTCAGCAATCCCTGCAGATCTAAGAACTATCAGATCTACCCTTTTAGGCAAGGAAACTCTTTGAGTCAAGCTGCCTGAGACTCAAAAGCATGTTTTTCCAAACTAATTAATAGTCTTCGTTAGTGATTGTTTTACAGTGGAAGTAATGGAGCAGGAAAACTATGTACTTTAGGATATTAAGCAGCTGAATTAAAGCAGCTATTTAAATTCATCTACTGCTCAGCTTCACCAGAAGGTGTTTGGGGTTTTATTTCTGTCAGCTTCTTCGCTGGTGTGCGGCAACGCAACGTCCAGGGAGCGATACCCACTTCCATCAGATAAGAACATTTCATGATATTATCTGCCTGCCTGGAGAAGCTGGCTACAAAATCTGACTCCCATGGGTCATTCCAGTCTGGAGAAATAATTAGTGGTGGAGTCTGCTGTCTTTGACACAATCCTGTTTGCTCTGAAATTATGTACAAAGCCTTGTTTCCCTTTGCACACCAGGAATGAAGCAGCAGGAGAGAGCTCCACATCCCTTTTTTTTAGCCAGCAAAGAGCTGCTTTCAGCATTTTCTCAAGCCTGTGCTGCCAGTGCTTCTCTGTGGCTGCTGATGCTGATGACACCCTGCCAGGGCCACAGGACTGCATCTTGAGAAGCACCTACAGCTTCTCTACCTGGTGACTTCAGCCTGTGGTTTTGGTGGGTGCTTTGACATAGGAAGGGAGAGATTGACAAGCTGCACTGCTGTATTTTTCCAAAGTGAAGAGGCAGCCATTAACAAAGATTTGCTGTGACTAAGCAGTTATTAGAGCTCAAGCAGCATAAGAGAATACAAATTATACCTCCATATAACCAAAGAACAGGCAGCTTCACAGTCCTGGGTGGCTCTCAGGTCACTGAAGAGCTTTGAGGCGTCAGCAAGCATCAAGTGTGTTGCTCAAACACTAAGGCAATGCTGGCCTCTGCAGCACCAGATCTGATCCCAGATACTTCTGCAGCTTCTTTGCTGAAGAAAGGAGTTTTGTTACAACCCTTTTAGCTAAAACCCCCCAGTATTTTGGCATTGTGACCAGCTGGCTGAGGCTCTCACACACACAGATTCCAGCTGTCTGTCACCAATACAGCAGCAACCAAAAGCACGGCATGGTACATCCAACCACTGCGTGTTCAGCTCCGCTCTTCTCTTGAAGTGAAATTCTTCAAGGTTGGAACCTTGTAGCTAGCTTCATGTGGTTTTTCTTATTGTCATCCTGTATTGTCACCTTGTCACCATCCCACTTTTATTTCTCATGCTGAGGCAGCATCCCACTGTTCTCCTGCTTGTTCCCACACTATGGTCTGCATCTCTAAAACATGTCCATGTGTGCAGCAGCACAACAGCCGGCCCTGCACCAGTCCAAGCTGCCCCTTGCAAGCTGGTTCAGGACCAGAGACTCCCCTCACACAGCTCCATTTTGCACATGGCAAACACTTGCATCCAGACAAGGCTTTAAAAGCCTTTTTGCATTTGTTACAGGAGCCATCACCACAAAGGTGGTAAAAATCAATGTGCTAAAGGTAGGAAGTATTGATTTCTCTCCGAGGTTTATTTGCAGTATGGCTGAAAGATCTAATATGAAGAGACAACAAATCGAGCCACCTCGGTGCTCAGGGGCAACCTGGAGAGGGTTACATGGGTGCAGAAGAAGAGGAACAAACCAGGCAGTTACCCTGCAGCCAGGGAATGAGGAACACCCCCAAAACAGCTAGTCCCAGGAGAAGCACAGGGTCAGACCCTGCAGCAGGAACACCTCCACGCAGCACCACAGAGCCTACCTGCCAGGTCTGATCCTCTTCTCATACAAAGAGTGGCTGTGGGCAACGTCCCAGCTATTTTGGGTAATTTCCTAGCACTCTGAGCTCCAGGAGCCCTTCAACAGCCTCTACTCCTGGCACTCTGCAAGGACCTGCTGTGGGGAGCTGGTCTTGCTCCCCTCATGCCTGCTGAGGGGTCTGGGCACAGGACTACATGATGGACTAAACACCTTGAGGAGAAAAGGCCATTTAGAATTATTTACTTAAAAATAGACATTTTTCCTTGTTACATTTGGACTATGGGAAGAGCTTCTCCACAACCATTCCAGCCACTGCTTCCCTGCCCATGGCCCCCAGTGTCAGACCCATGGGAGATGCCCACACAGGGAGCAGCAAAGGAGATGGGCAAGACCCAGCAACACCTGCCCAGCATTCAGAGCCTGACAGCTAGAAGTTTCTGGAAATTAGGAGTGAGAGCAGGACACAACTCCCAGCCCTGCCCAAGTGGTCTTGTCCTGATGAAGCACACAATCTCCTCCCAGCCCCCAGGCAGAGGCAAGGCCACTGGGGCAGGTGAGGACAGCCATGAGTCCCCCAGAGCCAGCCTGTGTCTGGGGATAAAAGGCCCTCCCTGTGCAGGAGAAACACCTTTTTCCTGTTTCTTAAGCCCTTTTTCCTTCTCTCAGGAGCAGCTCTGGCAGGAGACTAAGAGAGTGGCAGAAGTGGCAGCAGGACAGTTACCTCAGGTGAAACCAGCAGTGCCTTAGCCATGAGGACACAGACCTTCTTCCTCCCCAAGGGCTGTTCTTCCCTCACAGGTTTTCCCACATCAGTCTCTTTGAGGATGTCTCCTACCAGTTCAGAGCCCCTTTTCAAGGCCAGCAGCCAGCAGGACCAAGACATGCCAGAAAGCCCAGCATGGGTCTGTAGCAGGACTGGAGGAAAAGCCATCTCCTACTCCCTTAGGACAGTCCTGTTCCTTACACAGCCCTGCAAGAGCATCTGCCCCTGTGCTGCAGTGGATGTGCCACACATTCCCCCCTTCAGAGAGGCAGGAAAGCAAAGTGCAGCAGCTCCAGAATCAGCACAGAGGAATCACCTCAGCTGCCTGAGCCCATAAGGGAGGCAGAACTGCTGCCAGCGGCTGAAACGTATCAGGCCACGCGAGTGCGGGTTTTACTCTGTTACTTCAGGAAATTAATTTCCACTGAGTCCTGCAGTTTGCCCTCCTGCTCCCTGGGCCCTGTGATGGTCATTTGTCACCACTGCTCACAAGAAAGGCAATTCTCAGGGAGGCAATGAGGCGTTCGACAAGCTTTCCCGTTAAGTGTGGAAGCATCACACACTGTCACGTAACGGCGCTGCGAGCAGCAACGCCGCTCCCACAGGTTGTGTGGTTATGTCTCTAGGTAGTGATGGAGGCTCCTTTGGTTAGGCTGAAGCAGCAGCTCAAGGAGGACGTGCTCCAGAGCGGAGAAAAACATTCACAAGGGGGAAATCAGGCACTCAGTTGTACAGACATCACACAAATAATTGGTGTGGAAATCAAAAACCCCTTAATAGAGCAGCTCAGATTTTGCAGCCCTCTCTCAGCCCAGCCTCCCTGCACTGGTTCAGCCCTAGGTCACTTGCTGGTAACATCATTGCTTTGCCAGGCTGATAACCTTCCTCCACACGTACCCTGATTCACATGAGAGTATAGACAAACCCTGCCAGTGACACTGGCCACTAAATTTCCCAAAGCCTCTATTGAATTAGCTTTTCTCCTCAGGCGATCCGGGCCCCTGTGTTGAAATCCCGCAGCATTTCCTCGCAGAGCAGCTGAGCCCTGCCCGACATCACCCGCAGGTGTTTGTGTAGTGCAAGAAGCTGGCTGTGATGGAAACAGCTCCCTTTTAACCTTGTTGAGTAAAGGCATTGCAAAGACTTTATACTCTTTATATCAGGAGCCATTAATTGAATGATCACCAGTTTCCTTCCCAGTTAAAAAGAGTAAGACTCTTTCTCTCAGCAGACAGGAATGTGTTTTCCTTCTTCCATTAGCCTTCTGGAGCTTGCTGCTTTCCCATTTTCCCAGGGAAATCCTTCCATCACAAACAAGATTTAATTACTAGCCTGGATAGCAGGCAGAGGTCACTGGGAAGAATATGCTACAGGAGGAACTAGCTAGCACCTCCTCTGTTCCAGTGGAGAGTGAAACAAGCGGAGGCGCAGCCTGCTTCAGTCAACACTTCCTTATCACTGCTTCTTGTCTTTCTAGATATATCCTGCTCTGCTGGCTCCTCACCCAGAAAATACTCCTGCTCAGGAAGACTGAGCCACTTGTGTGGTTGTGGGTGAGTAACAGTGATCATGTGGGTGTCACCCAAAGGGCAGCAAAACTGGTCCAACCAGCATAGCCAGGAGTCTGGCACAGAGTGCGAGTGACACCAGCTTTGGCTCCACTCTGGGGTTACAATTGTTGTCTCCATCACAGCTTACTGGGAGGCGTGTGGTGGTTTCACTCTGCCCAGCCAGCTCTTCCCCATTCTGAGTGGATAGAACAGAGGGCTTATTTCCACATTGCCTTGTGCTGTTCAAGGTCTCGTTTAGCAAAGCTCACAAATTGCAGCCGTTTTCCTTTCACACTTCCCTGGGCTTTCACGTGCACTGCACTGGTAAAAGGTTGAAGTCATAGAACCATAGAATCATTGGGGATTGGAAGGGACCTCGAAAGATCATCTAGTCCTGACACAACAGGATCACCTAGACCAAGTCATAGAGTCAGTCAGGGTTAGAAGGGACCAGAGGATCATTCAGTTCCAACTCCCCTGCCACGGGCAGGGACACCCCACACTAGACCAGGCTGGACAGAGTGCACACTGCTGGCTCATGTTGAGCTTTTTGTCCGCAAGCACCCCCAAGTCACTCTCCTCAGGGCTACTCTCCAGGCAGTCACTGGCCAGCCTCTATTTGTGCTTAGTGTTAACTCGACCCAGATGCAGGACCTTACACTTGGTTTGAGGTAAGGGATGAAGCTCGTGACAAACGGTGAGGTGCTGACCTCAGAAAGCAGAAATGTTTTGTCCAGAAGCTGAAGAACATCACAAGGCTCCCTAGCTCCTAAGCAAAAGTACCAGCTGTGTGCTTCCTCGGGCTAACTTTGGGAGCATCTAAAGCAAACCCCTAGAGTAGCACAGACAAGATGCAGAAACACAATGAATTTCTCCTGCCAGATGCTGGACAATTCACTGATGGTCACGGGAAAAGCCCACACAGACAAACAGAGAAAAGGGGAGATTCAGAGTACTCAAACAATGTGATCACTTTTTGAGGAGCTGATGACCCTATTCAATTTAACACCAAAGAGATTGTCTTCTGTCATAAGTTTCTGTGTGTAGTTTGAGGTGTAAGAGTCACCTGAGGGCAGCCAGAGTTTTTCAGGGCTTTGGCTGTCTCCAGTAGAGATCTGGTCCAACTCTGTGCCAGTGCTTTGCAAACGGGCACACTGAACCATGGAAAGAAAAGAACAAAACTCAAATTACTATTATTAAATAATAAAAGTAGGTTTCTGGTGAATAAAGTGGGTGCAACTTCAGGTTTGATGCTTCTATGGCCCTAAAGGAGTCCACAGGAGAACATCTAACCAGCTCTTGAAAGAGGAATATGCATGTGTGCTCATTAAAGCTTTAGTTACCTGTGTTCTCCTTTGCTCCTCAAAGATTCACTGATCTGAACAGCCCTGCAGTACCCAAGTGTACTTGCTCTCAGGGGTTCAGTCATTACTCTGGATCCTTAGAACAAATGAGAACCTGAAACAATGAAAAGCAGGAACGGAATGTGTTGGACTCGCTCCTACTTCTATTTATAGCAATCTGGTCTAAGTCCATTCATTTCAGCAAGAGCTGGGTAAGGTTCAGAGGCATCAGTCCAAGCTGGGACAGTGCTTAAGCATGCACTAGCTTTGCTGGAGCTGACACAGCAGAAGCATCAGCCTTCCTGCTGAACACATCCCAAAGTGCCATTGCAGGGGGGATGCCATTAGAGAGCTCAATCAGAAAGGGTGGGTGTCAGGCAGATGGAGCCAGGCTCTTAATGTCATCTAGTGATAGGAGAAGGGGCAGCAGGTGTCAGCTGGAACAGAGGACTTTCCACACCAATATGAGAAAAAACTTCATCACAGTGAGGGTGACAGAGCACTGGAAGGGGTTGTGGAGGCTCCTCCTCTGGAGATGTTTAAAACCCACCTGGACTCCTGTGCAACCTGATCTAGGTGGTCCTGCTGTGGTAGAGGGATTGGACTGGATGATCTTTCAAGGTCCCTTCCAATCCCTAATGTTTGTGATCCACCATTGCTGTAACCCATCTGTAGAAGTGACACCTTTTTCTCCCAGGGCAGTATTATGGGTTGTTTTTTCTCCACTTGCACTGAGTGAGGTTTGTCACATTAGCAGCTGTTTAGAACATCACATCTCACGCTGGAACGGCCGCGGAACAAGACAGTGTTTGTAATAATATAAAAGTCACTTACCCCTGAGCGAGCCATTCATCTCAGACCAGAACACCAAAGTAATAACTGGGATTAAAGATAGAGCAGTCGAGACCAAAAAAAAAGGTAAATCAATCACAGCATTAGGATATTTGAAGAATCATTTACGTGTACTCAGACAGAAGTATCACACTTGCTATTACACCGAGTCCCAAATTCATAAATATTCATCAAATAACCTTTTAGCAAAACTCAGGGAGTATGATGGTGGCCGGCTACTGAATTCAGTCTAATTGAAAACCTGAGAAGTAATGAAATGATTGCGTGTCTGTCTCTTCATTAAATCAGTGTGCAAATTTGCATAGATTAATTTGCGCCAAATTAATAGCTCTACTCTTGGCTTATAGCCAGGAGGACTTGTGATCAATCTATACTTCTAATTCAATTCCGTGCTCCTAAAATGTTGGCTGATTTTGGCTGGTTTAGGGAAAGGGAAAAAAATGAGAGCTGAATGTGATTTTCACCACTTGTGTCATTTCTCTCCGTTTCTGATGCTGTGATGATTAATTACAACGAAGTGTGCACATGATTAAAAAGCAAGAGAGATTCGTGCGGTCTCAGCCGCAGATAACTGAGGTCTGGTTTACTTCTCTGCAACAAAAAAGTCACTCTGGAAGGTCTGAATCCTTAACTGCGTTGAATCCAACACAAGGTGGCTGAACAGACAACTTAGGGCTTGGTTTTATGATCCAAAGCTGTTCCCAAGACTGATGGGGCACTGCAGATTTTAGCACAACTTTGCCCATTATTGATGATGTCCCAGTCTTTCCAGAATGTGCAGCGCTTGAGGACACAGAGCTGCTGGAGATAATCCAGCACAGAGCCAAAGATGATGAAGGGAGCAGAACATCTCCCTTATGAGGAAAGGCTGAGGGAGCTGGGTCTCTTGAGCTTGGAAAAAAGGAGACTGAGGGGTGACCTCATTAATGTCTATAAACACGTGAAGGGTGGGTGTCAGGAGGATGGAGCCAGGCTCTGCTCAGTGGCATCTAATGAAAAAAGATGCCACTTTTTTTTAAAAGATCAAGGGACAGTGGATGTGAGCTGGAACACGGGAAGTTCCACATCAATCTGAGAAGGAACTCCTTTCCAGTGAGGGGCTGGAATGGGCTGCCCACTGGGTTGTGGAGATGTTTAAGACCTGCCTGGATGTGTTCCTGTGCAACTTGGTCTAGGTGATCCTGCTGTGGTAGGAGGATTGCACTGGATGATCTTTTGAGGTCCCTTCCAATCCCTAATTTTCTGTGATTCTGTGAGTTTTCTGTACCAGCGCAACATCTTGATCCCCACAATCTTTATATTTAAACACTCTAACGCTCAGTGCACTGAGCATCATCAGGAAAACAATGATTCCCTCAGTTATTTGAAGTTAATAACAGGGACAGGCAGTGCAGTCATTTACTCTGTCAGCTTGCTTTTATTTTTCAACCTACTTTTTTTTCCTTAAACAATCAGGCTTTAATTCGGGACATTTGATTAATCAAACTCCGACCATCTGCTGCAGCCCTGTCTCCTGCTGATCTACATTGCCTGAAGTCAGTGACATGTTTCAGGGCTGCAGTCTCACACTGTCTCTTCCTCTGTCAGCTGTTTCACTGCAAATCTGCTCCTTTCACCCGACACACAGTGACTGGGCTTTGTTTACTCCGATGACCATTTACAAAATGTCTAGCGCTACGGCTCTCCTATCAAAATACGGGGCACGTGCAGGAGCCAGCTACACAACAAACTGTTAGAACAGCATGAAATTACTATTAGCCAAGGAAATCACAGCAACCCAGAGAAAATCTTCATTAAAAAAATCCCACCTCTTCACAGTTAAAATGCTTCTAGTAGCAACAAGCGTTTGTAGTGCTCTCATTGTTTGGGATTTCTAGCAGTAAAGGGAATTATGTCCTTATGCTTTTCTTTTCCCCCATCTCATGTTTGGAGATCACAGAAGGTTAAGGGTTGGAAGGGACCTCAAAAGATCATCCAGTCCAATCCCCCTGCCACAGCAGGATCACCTAGATCAAGTTGCACAGAAATGTATCCAGGTAGGTTTAAAACATCTCCACAACCCCCCTGGATCACCTACAGTAGGTTAAACAGGAACAAATCCAGGCTGGTTTTTAATGTCTCCAGAAATGGAGGCTCTACAACCTCTCTGGGCAGCCTGTTCTAGGGCTCTGTCACCCTCACAGTGAAAAAGGTTTTTCTTATATTTATTTGGAACCTCCTATGCTCCAGTTTGCACCCTGTGCCCTATCATTGAGCATTACTGAGAAGAGCTTGGCTCCATCCTCCTTTATGTGTTTGTAAATGTGTTTGTAAACATCAG
>VXBP01003389.1:390045-530561 GCA_013400115.1 Rhinopomastus cyanomelas | reverse complement strand
CCTTGGGCAGCCCCTTCCAGTGCTCTGTCACCCTCATTGTGAAGAAGTTCCTTCTCATATTTGTATGGAATATTCTCTGTTCCAGCTCACACCCATTGCCCCTCATCCTATCACTAGATGACATTGAGAAGAGCCTGGCTCCATCCTCCTGACACCTACCCTTCACATATTTATATGTACTCAGAGCAAAGAGCTAGGCAGTATGAATTTGCACAGCCTAAGGATTTTGGTGGGATTAGAGCAGTTTTAGTCCAGCAGATCATGCCCTAACACTGACTGTAGCATGGCTAAGCGTTGCCACTGCCTCACGTGTTTGTGGGGGTAAACACTGCACCAGCCAGCTACATTTGAAAGGAAACAGCCCTTTGACAGCTCAACCATTCATCAGATCCATGACTTTCAGGGTTATCTGGGGATAAGCAGCATAGCTAGTTTGCTATACGGGGCAGGAAAACGTTCAATCACCACAGAAGACCCAGTGGACAAATCCTGCAGATGGATGAACATCACCTCTGTCTAGTCAGATGTTGGAGTCAATCTGAGAAGTCAAGTAGGAACAGCGTCTTGAGAGAATCTGTCCTCAGTCATCAAAACCAGCAGCCAGGTTATCAGGAGACATCAGTACCTCTGATATTGAAAACATCCTTATCTAGTTTCCCGTGGTAACTGCTGAATGACAGGGTATCAGACAGTAGTTTCCGAAAAGCCAACCTGATTTTCATTCTTGCCTTGCTGGTTACCTCAGGTGTTTGACTCTGCTGGGCTCCTGAATGTCTGAGGATGGGACTCCATGCACGTAAATTCTTAAGCCAGGAAAATCTCCCCAAGAGATTTACTCTAATAGTACCAAAGGAAGAACAGAAAACAGAGCCATGCCCTGCCCTCAGAACATCCAGGCTAAATAAACAGGTTGAGGAAGGAAAATAGGAGCCCAGGAAGGTGAAGGCTACAGGAGGAGCAATGCATTCATGTCCTGTGAGGCAGGGACTGGTGTCCCCAACAGAGTGCACTCAGGTGTTTGTGAAGAACCTGGTCTACCAACAGCATCTGCACAAAAACAAACAGACCAACATCTAAACAAGAAGTCTAAACCAACCCCAAACCCCAGTGCTGTTTGCCATTTGCCACAATACTCATCAGCAGAGAACATGGGTGTCTCTGCACCTCCAGGGCATTTTGCCAGCCAGAAGGTAGAAGAGGAAAGCAAAGCTCATGATATCCCAGCAAAGCTTTGGTTTTAAAAGGGTGAGGAAAGTACTGCAGGCTTTGAATTCAAAGCCTCAGGCACTTCCATCCAGATACACTTCCAGTGGTCAGGCAGTGCTATGGGTAAGGAACAACTCTGCACATCCCTGGGTGTGAGCCAGCCCTTGCTGGTACCTGTGGAGCTCCAGAAGGAGCTGAACACGCTGTGCTCTCCACAGGAACGAGAGGAGAGCTCCGAGTGCCTTCGATAACAAGCATCCTCCAGCTACCAAGGCTAATGCAATAAAGGAAATTTCATTCTGGCATAAGAAAAACTAAGGGAATGACATGATGTATTGGCAAAACTTTAATTATATGAGGCCAAAGAGGCGGCTTAAAAGAGTTAGGGCTTTATTAATCGAGTCACAGTGATGCTGCATTTCAAAACAGGCTTAACACCCACTAATTTCATTCCAGGGCTGCTGGAGCTGAGTCAGCTAACAGAGCCCCTGCTGGATCAGGCACGTTCAGAGCAGTAAAGATATTCCTTGCAGCCTTCACTCAAGTGCTTTCCTCTCTTTAGTAGGGACACTAAAGCAGGGAGAGACAACTACCTCCTCGCTCCTTTAACCCTGCCAATACCCCACACAGGTGAGGCTGTGGGGAAAGAGGGTGAGAATCACAGAACCACTCTGCTTGGAAAAGACCCCCCCGGAGATGATCAAGTCCAACCATCCACCCTACCTTACAAGTTCACCCCTAAACCACATCCCTCAACACCACAGCCAAGCGATCTTTAAATGCATCCAAGGATGGCAACTCAACCAGCTCACTGGGAAGCCTGTTCCAGTGCCACACCAGACTTCCAGAAGCACCACAGCATTCAAGGAAATCCCTTAGATAAGGGTGGTTACATTTACAACACTGGTGGAAGTTAAAAGACTGTTTTCCTTTCACCTTACAAATGGGGACTTGAAACAAACTGGGCGAGTTTTCCAGAGTCAGAGTATGTCAGCAAGAATGTGAATACACCCAGGTTCTGATCCCTGCCACTGCAGCACACCAGATTCATCCTCATTGCCTCCTAACCTCACCAGCTGGTCATCTCCTCCTCCTTTCTCTGAATAGCTTTGCCTTGACCTTTGCTTTGGGAAGGACAAAATTTATTATCCTGCTACCAAGGATACCCTGGAAAGGGTGAAACCTGCTGTGTCAGCTAAGCAGAGTATCATAGAATCATTAGGGATTGGAAGGGACCTCGAAAGATCATCCAGTCCAATCCCCCTGCCACAGCAGGATCAGTCAGGGTTAGAAGGGACCACAGGATCATCCAGTTCCGACTCCTCTGCCATGGGCAGGGACATCCCACCCTAGATCAGGCTGCCCAGAGCCTCATCCAGCCCAGCCTTAAACACCTCCAAGGACGGGGCCTCAGCCTCCTCCCTGGGCAACCCATTCCAGGCTCTCACCACTCTCACAATGAAGAACTTCCTCCTCACATCCAGTCTAAATCTACCCATCTCCAGCTTTGCTCCATTCCCCCTAGCCCTGTCACTACCTGACATCCTAAAAAGTCCCTCTTGGTGCTAGAACATCCCAACCACTTCATTCACAACCCAAAAATCAGCTCATCAGGGCAATCACTGCAGTGGGACTGGGCAACAAAGCCTCTTCATATCTTGTGAAAGAACCAGTGAAAGTGCATTACAAGTTCCAGCCACTGTAAGCTAGGATTTCACTGGACACCCAAGCAGACCAGCCTCCAACAAAGCCCACCCGTGCACGAGTTTGCTTTCCTGACCATTCTGTGTGCACACACATCCATTTTCTACACCTCAGACCATACAACGCTACCAACACTATCAGCCCTGGGTGCATTATGTGACTTGCAGAACAACCACAGCCCAGATGCTGAACCAGACTGGATCTGCCCAGGCTCATTAGCAGAGGTACATCGCTGGGACCACACTATATCACTAGCTTCACAAGACCATCTCTGCTCTGCAAGCAGCTCAATGATTTATGCTCTCCACTGAGAAGGTTCTCTACAGTAGTTCTGCTGTTTGGAGCAATTTTGTTGTGTGCTCTCGTGGCCAAGAGGGTCAACAGCATCCTGGGGTGGATCAAAAGCAGGGTGGTTAGCAGATCAACAGAGGTTCTTCTCCCCCTCTACTCTGCCCTGCTGAGACCACATCTGGAGCATTGTGTCCAGTTCTGGGCCCCTCAGTTGAAGCAGGACACAGAGCTGCTGGAGGGAGTCCAGCGTAGGGCAACAAGAATGATGAAGGAGATGGAGCACCTTCCTTATGAGGAGAAGCTCTAGATGTTAGGACTATTGGGTTTATTTGGATTTAGGTTGGACTGGATGATCTTTAAGGTCTTTTCCAACCTTATCATTACTGTGATACTGGGAGAAGCTGAGGGAGCTGGGTCTCTTGAGCTTGGAGAAGAGGAGACTGAGGAGTGACTTCATTAATGTCTATAAATATTTGAAGGGTGGGTGTCAGGAGGGTGGAACCAGGCTCTTCTCAGTGTCATCTAGTGATAGGACAAGGGGCAATGGCTGTAAGCTGGAACACAGGAGGTTCCACATAAATATGAGAAGTTCTTCCCAGTGAGGGTGACAGAGCACTGGAAGGGGCTGCCCAGGGAGGGTTGTGGAGTCTCCTTCACTGGAGACATTTAAAACCCTCCTGGATGTGTTCCTGTGTGACTTGGTCTAGGTGATCCTGCTGTGGCAGGGGGATTGGACTAGATGGTCTTTCGAGGCCCCTTCCAATCCCTAAAGATTCTATGATTCTATGGAGAACTTTCTGTTGCCCATGTTTATGAAAAGTTAAGGCTTCAGTACCTTGACAGAGGACATGAGGCAGATTCTACAGTAAAATTATCAGGATAGGCCAGATTATTTATTTTCTTATTGTTTTTATTCTGACTGGAGACAGTTTTCACCCCTAGGCTAATGATGAGAGCACAGAGTCACAATTTCATCGAGAAAGCCATTTTGCATCCTCAACTACAACATTTGCCATCAGCGGCAACCATAACGCTAAGAGCTGTGTAACAGCTCAGTAGGTGATAACAGAGCACATGCCTCATTTTCCATGACAAAAAGGTACAGCAACAGCAAGCAGCACAGCAAACCAGCCGTAATATACTGAAACAGAACTGATTTTACTAGGACTGACACTTACTACAGGCTTCTACGGATCATTCACACGCTACAAAAGGCAATTGTGAAGTGGCTGGAAATGTAATATGGATGAAGATAATTGGGCTTGCTGGGAAGAGATAGGTGGTTGTTTGTGAAGAGTAACCATCAGAAACAAAGGCTGGATTGTCTTCTCCGTTTCAGCAAGGTAAAGCTGGGTGATTATGAGGGCAAACACCAGATATTTACTGCGCAAAGGGCTCAGGCTGATTTAAAGCTAGTGTTTCTAGAGGTAGCACAGAACATTTTGGGCCCCTCAGTTCAGAAAGGGCATGGAGCTGCTGCAGAGTCCAGTGTAGAGCAATAGAGATCATGAAGTGGAGCACCTCCCTTATGAGGAAAGGCTGAGGGAGCTGGGTCTCTCTAGCTTGGAGGAGACTGAGGGGTGAGCACATTAATGTCTATAAATACATGAAGAGTGGGTGTCAGGAGGATGGAGCCAGGCTCTTCTCAATGTCATCTAGTGATAGGACGAGGGACAGTGGGTGCAAGCTGGAACATAGGAGGTTCCATACAAATATGAGAAGGAACTTCTTCCCAGTGAAGGTGACAGAGCACTGGAACGGGCTGCCCAGGTGGGTTGTGGAGTCTCCTTCTCTGGAGACGTTTAAAATCCTCCTGGATGTGTTCCTGTGTGACTGGATCTAGGTGATCCTGCTGTGACAGGAGGATTGACTGGATGATCTTTCAAGGTCCCTTCCAATCCCTGATGTTCTGTGATACCTCTCTGGATCCTGCCTTAGTCCTTGCCAGCCAGCTGGAATGTTAACAATCTCACGTCTAACAGAGATCCAGAATTCTCTCAAAGTACCTAATTCTGACAAATCACTTGTCTTTTTCCAATACTAGAAGTACTCTTGTGCTTATCACACATTGCTTTGGTCCTCAGAACTAGATTTCTGCTGTCCTGAGCAGAACAATTGACTGAACATCTCATAGCAGGTCCATTTCTGGCACCAAAACAAGAAACCGTGTCTGGGCAAAGATCTCTTTTTTTTCCCCTCTGATGCAGTTTCATTAAAATGAATTAAATGACAACCCTCTACCCTAGTGAGAAACCTCAGATGGCACCTCTGCAAGGTGGGGAGCCCAGGGCAGTCTGCCTGGCTGCAGTCTACTTGGAAAATGGCAGAAAAGTTTGGGGAAGGGACCTCAAAAGATCATCTAGTCCAATCCCCCACCACAGCACAATCCTCTACATCAAGTTGCACGGGAACAAATCCAGGCAGGTTTGAAACATCTCCAGAGAAGGTGGTTCCATCATGAACCAGAGATCCTTAGCTACGTAAGGACAGTTGCAACAAATATTCTCCTTACTGCCATCTGAAAAGCACTAGCCACTACAGACCAAGCAGCACTTCATTCCTGGTCCTTTGCTCTCCCATCTAAGAAAACCTTCTATATACTCACAATAATCTGGGGATATTCTTCTCCCCAACCCTTTTGTCCCCCCTTCCAAAGTCCTGATCCTACAAATTAGCTGTTCTTACACCACTATAAGCCATCACAAGCTTCCATGAACCCCAGCAGAGAAAAACATCATAAATAAAAGGATGACCAGAAAAGTCCACACTATCAGGAAAGAAGCCACAAGAAACCCCTTTCTAATGTCATGTGTGAACCAGGTCCTTTCATAAACTGTTGTGTAGGTCACAGCAGCAAGGGACAGCTTACTGCAACAGGAGGATGCAAATGGTCAAACGCCATCCATACCTCAGGGTCAAGTATCTTTCATCCTCCGTTCAGCATCTTTCATCTCCAGAGCTCTCCACACAATAGGTGTTGAGCTCTTCTGAAAAATCTCTCAGCACCTGTCCACCAAGAGCTGCTAAGTGCTTTTATACATTCATCTGCTTCCAGAGTGATGGGTATTTTATAAACAGCACATCAAAGCTCAGGCATAATGGGTGTGGGCAAAAAGCCAGCACAGATTTCCAGTAATACATGAGTTAGCTTGACCACAGCAACCCACAAACACTAACTGTGGCCGGCGTCACAGAGGGTGACACGCAGCCCTAACAGAAAAGAGGCAAACAGGTCTCATAGAACCATAGAACAGTTTAGGGATAGAAGGGATCATAGAGCTCCAGTCCCCCTCACCCCAGATAATAAAATCATAAGGTTGGAAGTGACCTCCAAAGGGCATCTAGTCAACCCCCCCTATAACAAGCTAGGATGTCACTCACCAGACCAGATTGCCCAGAGCCCCATCCAGCCAGACATTGAATGGCTCCAGGAATGAGACCTCCATCACCTCTCTATACAACCTGCTCCAAGGATCCCCCACTCTCAGATTCAAGAGCTTTTTTCCTGATGTCTGACCTAAATCTCTGCTTTTCCACCTTCAAGCCATGACCCCTCATCCTAGCATTCCCTGCCCTTGTGAACAGTCTCCCCCAGCCTTCTGACAGGCTCTTAGCATTCAGAAGGAACAGGAAAACCTCAGTCCACCTCTACCTTTCCTGGGATACAGGTGCCCTTCCTTATCAGACTGCAAAGAAACAACCCTTCTGATCACATCCATTTAAACACCCACAGAAGTGAAAAACCACAACTGAAAACATTCAGCACCAAATTAACCAGAGGCTGTTGCTTACCTGTGGCTGAAGAACCACTGATGGTGCAAGAGAGCTGCACGAAACACCCAGTGCAGAACTAAGTGGGAAGAAACCCCCCTACAAGCACACAGTAGAACCACTACATCCCCTTATCTGATAACTCATTAGAAGGTGGCTATAAAACATCTGGAGTGTGGGGGTGTGGCAGGGTGGAGGGGGCACAGCACAGCTGGCAGTGGTCTAGGGCTCTTCACCAGCAGGTGAGGGGCTGTTTACACCTGTGGGAATTTGCCAAACGAATAGCTCTAAGAAGTAAAACAACCTCTCTTCACATCCAGCGACATGGGCCAGGGGGCTCTGCTCCAAAAAGGAGACTTCTGGAGTCTGTGTGTGTGCATCTTGCTGGACTATAGAGTCATTAGAACAGCTGAAGCAGAGACCCAGTAGCTGACCTGATTTCCAACAGCAGCTTGATCCTTGATATTTTATTATTAGCAGTGCCCCAGCCTGAGCTGCAGGACAGCGGAGCCAAGATGCAGAAATAAACCACCAGCACTACAGCTGCCGAGTCCACCCCGTTGGGAGATTTTCCTTTGGACTCTGTAAGAACAGCCTGAGTCTCCTTTCAATCCTGTGACTCTGCCTGGGAGCAGAGAATTCCTCGAAGAAGAAAGCTGATGTCTCTAGGGGAAGATTCCCTTTTTTTCAGGTGACATTTAGAGACCACATGGCCCCTTTGTGTTTGAGATACAATAGCTAAGCAATAACACCAGTGCTTTGAATTCGTGCTTCCCACCAGCAGCCCTGGCAAGCTTGACAGACATTAAAGTGCCTTTTCCAGAGCATCTGTAGGAATTAGAAGTGTAAATCACAGCGTCTCTAAAGCTTTTAAGGAAATCGCAGGCTGAACGTTGACTTCCTCCTTGCGGTACGTCTGTGCCTTTGGTGTTGTCAGGACCAGGGTTCTCAGAGCTGGTTAAAATGTGTGTCTAAAATTTGAGACCAAATTTAGGCAGCTAAATGAATATTGAATCCAATAAAAAGTCACCTGGTTTGGGAGTTTCTTTTCACACTACTGTGGTGTCCCAAGAGAAAATTCTTGTCTTTACAGTATCACAGAACATTAGGGATTGGAAGGGACCTCGAAAGATCTTCTAGTCCAATCCCCCCAGCACAGCAGGACTGACTAGACCAAGTCACACAAGAACATACCCAGGTGGTTTTAAATGTATCCACAGAAGGAGACTCTACAACCCCCTTGGGCAGCCCCTTCCAAGGCTCTGTCACCCTCACTGTGAAGAAGTTCCTTCTCATATTGATGTGGAACCTTCTATGTAAGGTGATTTCAAGTCTGCATCTTTTCCAGCCTGAGGGTGAACTTTATCCATCAGCTACAAGAAGAAGAAACATCCCTAAATAAATTTGCTTTTTGATTTTCAGAGCTGCTGAAGGACGCTTGGTGCCTCCAGCAGCCTGTTTGCACCAACTGTCACAGCTCTAAAATTGAAAGCACAAGTCGAGAGGCAGAGCTGGGTGCAGAAACCTGGAGCAAACCCAGCAAAGACATCTGTGTTCAAAGCAGCAGGTTGGGTTTCCAGCGGGTGGTTGTGCATTGGAAACTATTTAATGGAAATCCATGAGAAAGTGACATCCTGAGCCCTTAGCCCTGCAGGCTGCCATGTCTGGGAAGGGGCTAATAACCAGGAAGATCCTTTAGCTTGCATGAGGTTGTCCACTGGATGCAGAAGGTGCTGGTACACAGAAGAAGGAGATGATGCTCAGTGCTTCTCAGTGCTTCTGGAACACCAGAGGTTCCACATCNAGGGACCTCGAAAGATCTTCTAGTCCAATCCCCCCAGCACAGCAGGACTGACTAGACCAAGTCACACAAGAACATACCCAGGTGGTTTTAAATGTATCCACAGAAGGAGACTCTACAACCCCCTTGGGCAGCCCCTTCCAAGGCTCTGTCACCCTCACTGTGAAGAAGTTCCTTCTCATATTGATGTGGAACCTTCTATGTAAGGTGATTTCAAGTCTGCATCTTTTCCAGCCTGAGGGTGAACTTTATCCATCAGCTACAAGAAGAAGAAACATCCCTAAATAAATTTGCTTTTTGATTTTCAGAGCTGCTGAAGGACACTTGGTGCCTCCAGCAGCCTGTTTGCACCAACTGTCACAGCTCTAAAATTGAAAGCACAAGTCGAGAGGCAGAGCTGGGTGCAGAAACCTGGAGCAAACCCAGCAAAGACATCTGTGTTCAAAGCAGCAGGTTGGGTTTCCACCAGGTGGTTGTGCATTGGAAACTATTTAATGGAAATCCATGAGAAAGTGACATTCTGAGCCCTTAGCCCTGCAGGCTGCCATGTCTGGGAAGGGGCTAATAACCAATTACCAGGAAGATCCTTTAGCTTGCATGAGGTTGTCCACTGGATGCAGAAGGTGCTGGTACACAGAAGAAGGAGATGATGCTCAGTGCTTCTCAGTGCTTCTGGAACACCAGAGGTTCCACATCATTATGAGAAGGAACTTCTCCACAGTGAGGGTGACACAGCACTGGAATGGGCTGCCCAAGGAAGTTGTGGAGTCTTTTTCTCTGGAGAGGTTTAAAACCCTTCTGGACATGTTCCTGTGTGACCTGGTCTAGGTGATCCTGCTGTGGGAGGGGGATTGGACTAGATGATCTTTCGAGGTCCCTTCCAATCCCTAATGTCTTGTGATTCCGTGATTCTCCTTAGAAAGTGTTTTCATTCCCTGCTCTTACCCCAAAGGGTGACTCTGCTCCCTCTCACCCCACTGACAGAATAACTGAGGTCACTGTGGGGGTTCCCCAGCCACCGCTGTAGCAGCCAGGTGCACAGCACTTCTAATTCATCCCTGGATTTACAGGCAGGGAGCTGCTGGCTTCCCAGTGGTCCTTTTTGTGGTGACCACACGTATGATCCTTGCGAGAAAGATGGTGATTCCCCACCTATGAGAGGCAGGAGCTTTGGCTGCTCTGCAGGATGTGCAGGAGCAGAGCTCTGCGCTGAGCTGGGAGCTCTGGTGAGAGCCAGACCTTTGCCAGGCTAATTTATATATTTTGTCAGCGTGCTGGAAAGGAGCCTTTGGATGTATTTTCAGCTCACGTCAAAACACCACACATGTTATTCTGATCCCAGCACTTACGTTCTGAAACGCTTTAAATCTGCTTTCATACTCAGTATTTTTAAATAAAGAGTGTTTACAGATAGAGCACCATGGCGACGGGAAAATAGACATAAAGCTGAGAGAAAAACACCCCAACCCCACTCGTGCATCTCACGGTGTTTAGAACACACACACCCTCAACATATTGAAATTCAGCACCAGTGTCTTGAGACTCCCATCGTGATCAATAACAGAACAGGTATGCTGATAAACTCCCTTTGCAGATACCTTCTAGATTTGAAGGGCTCAGTTCATCAGCATTCACCATATAATTAACCCTGGAGAATGTGAATCAATCTTTGTCCACCACCAGTTCTCCAGCCATTCCCCAGTGAGTTGCTCCTGACCCTCTGGCCACTGCTACAACCCAAACTGGAGCCCACGAGAGGTGATGGTGCTTTCTCATGGCTTGCTGTGGAGACCATTGAAACAGTCCAACCCGCCCGGTGGCCCAACATTGCTGGGTGCTGCCATGGTCATCTTTCCTAAGGTCTTCTCTGGACCTCACAACGGAGCACCCTCTGGTCCATATAAATTATTCCAGCAACACTGGTTGATGTTATAAGTATGTGAAGGATGGGTGTCAGGAGGATGGAGCCAGGCTCTGCTCAGTGGCATTTACTGATAGGACCAAGGGGTAAGGGGTGTGAGCTAGAACAGATGAGGTTCCACATCAATCTGAGAAGGAACTTCTTCACAGTGAGGGTGATGGACCACTGGAACAGGCTACCCAGGGGGGTTGTGGAGTCTCCTTCACTGGAGATGGTTAAGACCCGCCTGGATGTGTTCCTGTGTGACTTGGTCTAGGAGATCCTGCTGTGAAGGGGGATTGGACTAGATGATCTTTCAAGGTCCCTTCCAATCGCTAATGTTCTGTGATTCTGTGACGAACAGTCACAAAACATAAACAAATGTCCTTAAGAGTTTCCCAGGCATCAAAGCAAAAACTTACTTTCAGGAAAGACCTATTTTCAAAAGACACGAGAACCTCAGGGAAGGATGAAGACTAATAAAAAACAGCAGAGCTGCACAAAGACAACGTTTATTGAGCTCTGAAAGCAAATCCACTGCACTCGCAGGCAATACTTACTCAAGTCTGGTAGCAGGATTGAGGACACAACCCCTGTCTCCCTCCCACTGCCGTTTATTACGGGGTTGCAGACTACAGCCCTACTCCTCAGATCTCAGCTACTGAAGCCACAGCCCCCGAGGGCTGTAAGGAGTTGCTGCTGTCACACATAAATCAGTCTCCTTCGTAAAAATGACACGATTTGACGTGTAGGGATAGTGTTATAAGGGAGCTGCCGTGGAGGTTTCATGCTTGGATGTGTTCAAAAAGATGTTTCTCTTTATCCCTGACCACAAATACTTGTTGACGGTTTCTTGTCGGCTGTTTGGAAGCCTTTAAGACATGCTCTCTCTGCTGGGGTCTGCTCCTTGGCTGAACTTTTCATTAACCTTTGATCGTTCTCTGGAGCACTGTTTTATCCAGGCAACTGAAGAATTTCAAGAGCTTCGATTCATTTGTGTGTCTGTGGAGGGAGAAGAGGAGGAGGGGGAGAGTTTTACAGACTGTACTGTTTGTACAAATACACAGCCAAACCCTTAACTTCTCTCGGGGGCAGAGAACACTCAGATGGGTTCTTCTATTTTTAAGATTGTGTAAAATCAGGTGTGAGAATGAAGAGGATTTATTCTCTCCAGTTAACACCTCACCCGGCATCTTCACTCCATGGGAAAGAACAGGAATGGTATAAAGCATCATCCCTGAAGGGGTTGAATAAATGGGCAGACATGGTGTCTCAGGAGGTGGTTTAGTGCTTGAAGATTGTTGGGTGGGTGGTTGGACTTGATGATCTTGAAGGTCTTTTCCAACCTTGATGACTCTATGAAAGGGACTTGACATTTTGCCCAGGGGGTGGTGGAGTCTCCTTCTCTGGAGATGTTTAAAAGCCACCTGGGCATGTTCCTGTGGACTTGATCTAGGGGATCCTGCTGCAGCTGGGGAATTGGACTGGATGATCTTTTGAGGTCCCTTCCAATCCTTGATGTTCTGTGATTTTGTAATCCTTAGAATCAGCCTTTTGGAGGTGCCTTCTACATGCATCCTGGCTTCTGCCCAGCTCTCCCAAGGAAGTGAGCACTGGGATTCAGACAGAGACTGGCATGAGAAAGGGGAAGGTGCTGGAAGAGTTTGAGCACTCCTGCAGTTTACAGGGATGTTATGAATCTACCACTTCTCTGGTTGGTTCCAGAGACCATGGAGTTACCAAAATCAGGCATGTTCCCCCTCTCCCTTTGGCTCCAAGGAATGGTGTGGTTTCACCCTCCTCCCCGCAATGGAATCCTACCTCTCACCTCAGGCTGCTTATGTGATTCCGGCAAAATCCTGTCCAGTCAGTGCTGGGCTTGCAGGAGACAAAGGAGCTCCAGAAACACAGTGGGTTCAATGTTGCTCTCCAGCCCTCCAGCCTGTGCTAGCTGACTTTTACAGGTGCAGCTGGTCATACACAGAATCAAAGGATCACAGAACATTAGGGATTGGAAGGGACCTCGAAAGATCATCCATTCCTATCCCCCTGCCACAGCAGGTTCCCCTAGACCAGGTCACACAGGTTTTAAACCTCTCCAGAGAAGGAGACTCCACAACCCACCTGGGCAGCCCTTTCCAATGCTCTGTCATCCTCACTGTGAAGAAGTTCTTTCTCATATTGATGTGGAAGCTCTTAGTGTTCCAGCTTACACCCATTGCCCCTTGTCCTGTCACTAGAAGACCTTGAGAAGAGCCTAACTCAGACTCTTGCTCTCTGCTGAGGGGCTAAAGCACCAATGAGGCTACAGCTCTTCACAAAATCTCAGATTTGCAGAAAGCCCAAGTTTCATACGCACCTACCTTCCAGCTGGGAAACGGTGGGTTCCCTCCTGGGACTGGGGCACGGCATGCCCTGTGGTGGCAGCTGGTTGGCAAGGCTGGCCGTGAGCTTGCCAGCCGTGCCCTTGGACGGCAGAAGCACAAAACCCCGGTGGAGGAGTCTGCACATGTGTCACAGAGCTGCGGCTTTCTGGCATTAGCCCCAACCCACTGAGCACAGTTCATTCATTAGGTGGAACAGCTCATTAGAGCCCTGCGGATGCAAATACCCATTGTGATGCATTTTGCCTTTTGTTCTGCAGGCTGAGCTTGAGGGACTTTTCTCCAAAGCGAGCACACCCCGACACCACTTGTTCACAGAGCTGCTTTTTACGCCTTTAATTCCCTTCCTGTGATACTGCAGTATTCACCGAGCTCTCCACCAGTGAGCTCTCGCATCCCCTCCCCTCCCCGCAGCCACCACGCCAAGCAGCTTGCCGACTTCCACTCGCTCGAAGCACAGGGTAAATGTGCGAGCTGGCAGCTGCACCACATTTCCAGGAATACGGAGCAGCTGGGGTCAGGATTCTTCCCACTTCTCCTGTTTTGCCTCGGCAGGTTAATTATTTCTTCATGCAAGCTGTCACCCTGGTGCCAGAAGCTGGATTCGGTGCATACTGGGAGCTGTAGTCTTCCAGGAGGTTTCTGCTCATGAGGAAATCATGAGGTTGTAGTTCAGGTTGACGGGTCACACTGGTTTGTATTTGAGCTGCTAGTGCTTTGTTTCACTATAAAGATGTGAAGTGTGGGTGTCAGGAGGATGGAGCCAGGCTCTTCTCCATGTCATCTAGTGATAGCACAAGGGGCAATGGGTGTGAGCTGGAACACAGGAGCTTCCACATCAATATGAATCATAGAATCATTAGGGATTGGAAGGGACCTCAAAGGATCATCTAGTCCAATCCCCCTGCAACAGCAGGATCACCTAGACCAAGTCATAGAGTCAGTCAGGGTTAGAAGTCTATATGAGAAGGAACTTCTTCCCAGTGAGGGTGACAGAGCACTGGAAGGGGCTTCCCAGCGTGGGTTGTGGAGTCTCCTTCTCTGGAGATGTTTAAAACCAGCCTGGACATGTTCCTGTGTGACTTGATCTAGGTGATCCTGCTATTGCAGGGGGATTGGACGGGATGATCTCTCGAGGTCCCTTCCAGTCCTTAACATTCTGTGATTCTGTGATACCGATAAATCTCTCCATATATATTTATATAAATAAATCTCTCTGTGTATCTATGCGTGCAGGAGGGTGATGAATTTGAAATACCTGGAAAGAAACGTGGCTGCTCCGCTCGCAGCGGCTCTGCGGCTTCCAGAGAGGATCAAATGAATAACAGCCGTGTTACTCAACCACAGCAAAACGCAGAAGCTGCATTGATTTGGGGATTTAAGGGTGTAAATTCTGTTTGGGGAAATGCCTGAGGAGCCCTTACAGAGAAATAAATGGTTCTGGTCTCTAGCTGTGGGCAAAGATTGCAGGTCAGGTTTTGCACTGCCTCTAGTCTTTGCTTTGGGCAGCGCTCAGCAGCAGAAATGGCTGTTAGAGTGTCTGAAGAGGTGGTACAAGGGCACATCCCGCGTCTCCACGCCAGGGGTTGATGCCCCTCCCTGATGCACTGAGGTGTGTGTCTTTACAGCTCCAGTTCTACTCCATGTGGCTTCAATCACGGGGCAGCCCCACACACAGGTACCTGTGAGAGGATGGAAACCGCACGTGTGAGCAGAAACAGGTTGTCAGGAAGGTGGGAACATCTTAGATTGGCATTGCTGCTGGAGAAATTGCTTCGGTGACTGCACCCAGCGCTTCTTTCTGATGGGAAAAAGGGTCTGTTTTAATGATGTATTTGATATGAAAGGGCACGGTGCTTCAGCGCACAGCTCGCTGTGAGAGCAAAGCAGATGTGACAGCTGAGGCTTCACAGTGCTCCAAGTGGGCCTTTCAGACTCTGAGACGAGAAAAACAAACACCAAAGGACAAATTTATGGCTGGAATAATAGACTGGTGGGTTTGGGGGGACATGCCTGAAAGAAGCCTCCGTTGACAGCTTCTATATTTGTCTCACGCTGCCTCTGTTCATGCAGCATCCCCACCCCCGTGAGCTCCTCAGCAGAGCTGGAGGTTTGGCTAATTCCTCAAAGTGCAGCTAAATCCTCTTGGGAATTATCACTGCAACCACAAGTGTTGGAAACAACCATCTCAGTGTGACTGGAGGTTGCTGGGGTAGCAAGAGGGCTCGTGGACTGTTCAGAATGTTAAGGACAAAGAAAGTCACAACATGTGGAGAAGTCTGGTTCGGTCATTGACCAGAGAGTGGATGGCTTGTGTTGGATGACTTGCAGAAATGGAAACCCGTTTCAGAGTGGAGCTGGCTGTATCAGAACACTGTTACCTCTATTTATATATGGGAGGGAGAAGGAGACATCTAATGTATGTGTGTGTGTCTGTCTGGGGTTGCCTGGTTACTCTGGCAGCTTGACAGTCAGGCACAGCTTGGCAGTTGGTGCCTTGGGGAGCTGGGCAGGACATCATAGAACATTAGGGACTGGAAGGGACCTCAGAAGATCATCCAGTCCAATCCCCCTGCCAAAGCAGGATCACCTAGATCAAGTCACCCAGGAGCATGCCCAGGCAGGTTATAAATGTCTTCAGAGAAGGAGACTCCACAGAGAAGGCTGCTCCTGGGCAGCCCCTTCCAATGCTCTGTCACCCTCACCTTGGAGAAGTTCCTTCTCAGATTGATGTGGAACCTCCTATATTCCAGCTGACACCCATTGCCCCTTGTCCTATCACTAGATGCCACTGGGCAGAGCCTGGCTCCATCCTCCTGACACCTCCCCTTTCCATATTTATTAACATTAATGAGGTCACCCCTCATTTTCCTTTTTTCCAAGCTCAAGAGCCTTTCCTCATCAGGAAGATGCTCCACTCCCTTCATCATCCTTGTGGCTCTGCACTGGACTGTCTCAAGCTTTGTGGGCTGGACAAGCCTTTGGGGGCAACACAAGAGGAGAATTTCTCCCCCACTGCCCTCCCCATCCAAGCATCTTCCTCTGGTCCCCCAGACATCCATCGTGTTGCTCGTGTTACCACTAACCCCAGAAATTAATTGCCAGTAGCTCTTCCTGATTCACTCAATATTCTATTTTCTCCAGTTATGCTCCTCTCTTCGCTTTATCCCGTCAAGCCCTGGGGACACTGTTAATGCTCAAAGTCACTTAACCTTCCCTGTCTTAAAAGTGACCTTTCTATCTCTGAACACTCTTTTTTTACACGTTGGCCAGTCTTGCTCATTTAACTGCCTTGTTAAACACAACAGAATAAACCATGCCAGCATGGACTTCTTTCATTAAGGCTTTAGGCTCTTCCCTATTTAGTTTTTCTCCAAGAATTGTATATTTCTGCTTTTTACCTGCCAAACCCTTCGTTTCCCATTGCTGGTTTTCTAGACACGTCTCTTGGTGAACTAAAGAGTTTCTTAATTTCTGCTGAAGGCTCCACAATCAAAAGGAATATCGCTCTAATCTTCAAACACTCAACCAATCCCTCCCGTTGTGGCCCTTTTAACGTGATGAAGAATTTCATTTCCGTAGCCAACACAAGGCTTTTGCTAAGAAACAGCAGCATTTTTCACGATCCCACAAAGCTGAAGGGGTAGGAAAAGCACCGGGATGACTGCGGAATAAATGACTGTACAAAGAGAGCAGCTCAAGCGTACGACGCGCTCGGCCTCCGTACTCTCCCCAAGCGTGACAGACAGATTTCCATTTGTATTTCTTTACTCTCTGGACCCAGAATAACATTTTCAGAGTCGTCCTTGTTCAGCTTCTGATTATTTCTACAGACCTACGCGAGGTTTTTGGAGAGTATTGTTTATTTAATTTCAGGACTGTGGGACCTCTAACTGGCTCTCATTTCACAGAATCACAGAACATTGGGGATTGGGAGGGACCTTGAAAGATCATCTAGTCCAATACCCCTGCCAGAGCAGGAACACCTAGACCAAGTCATAGAATCATCAGGGATTGGAAGGGACCTTGAAATATCATGTAGTCCAATCCCCCTGACACAGCAGGATCACCTAGACCAAGTCACACGGGAACATGTCCAGATGGATTTTAAATGTCTCCAGAGAAGGAGACTCCACAACCCCCTGGGCAGCCCCTTGCAGTGCTCTGGTACCCTCACTGGGAAGAAGTTCCTTCTCATATAGACTTCTAACCCTGACTGACTCTATGACTTGGTCTATGTGATCCTGCTGTTAGGGTTAGGGTATCCACCAACCTGCTGCATTGGCAGTTATTAAACAGCTTCGGTGTCTTGGGCAGTTTCCGGGCTTCTCCCTCCTGCCACAGGCTGCAGCATCATGTTTGGGTTTGCCCAACAGAGAAACTCATCTCAAGCACTTGGATCTTTCGTGGTCCCTTCCAATCCCTAATGATTCAATGATTCTATGATAATCCTAGAAACTGGGAAGACTAAAATGAACCCTAAGTAGTTTGGCCGCCCATACACAAACAGCCTCTGCTCTGCCGACGAGCTGTGGACAGACTCCTCGGAGTCAGAGGAAACCAGAGAGGGGAGAAGAAAAAGCAGCCAAATATATTCCCCTGGTTGTAAATAGCCACAAGGCCAGTAAAAGCTTTTGCTAGAGACAGTGAATTTGCATTGCTGGGTAACAGGGTTACAATGGTAAGGGTGGAAACTGGAAGAGCAGTGGTCTCACTGTCTTTGGATCTCCAAGACGTCTAGGGAAGGAAAGAAAACCTTCAGTAGTTCCAGTTACGGTGGAGTTGTTAAGGTTTATGGTTTGTGTTGTGTTCTGATTAATCTGTTAGATAAAAGAAGCAGCTCAAAAGAAACACTGGGGCTCCAATCCTGAAAATGACAGCCAGTTAGAGGTCCCACAGTATGGATGTGCCCTTGTAGCCCAGAAGGCCAGCAGCATCCTGGGGTGGATGAGAAGTGGGGTGGCTAGCAGAATGAGAGAGGTTCTCCTTCCCCTCTACTCTGACCTGATGAGACCGCATCTGGAGTGTTGTGTCCAGTTCTGGGACCCTCAGTTCCAGGAGGACACAGAACTGCTGGAGAGAGTCCAGTGCACAGAGATGATGAAGAGAGTAGAACATCTCCCTGATGAGGAAAGGCTGAGGGAGCTGGGTCTCAAGCTTGGAGAAGAGGAGATGGAGGGGTGACCTCATTAATGCTGATAAGCGTGGAAAGGATGGTTGTCAGGAGAATGGACCCAGGCTCTGCTCAGTGGCATCTAGTGACAGGACAAGGGGCAATAAGTTTGAGCTGGAACATAGGAGGTACCACATCAGTATGAGAAAGAACTTCTTCATGGTGAGGTTGACAGAGCACTGGAAGGGGTTGCCCAGGGGCGTTGTGGAGTCTCCTTCTCTGGAGACATTTAAAACCCATCTGGACATGTTCCTACGTGACTTGGTAGGTGATCCTGCTGTGGCAGGAGGATTGGACTACATGAACTTTCGAGGTCCCTTCCAATCCCTAATGATTCTATGACTTGGTCTAGGTGGTCGTGCTCTGGACCTCAGCACAGGTAGTGTCAGCTGCAATCTTTATAGCAGAGTTTTCAGTGATGTCTTCTTTAAAACCAACAGAAGATGTTGGCTTTTTATGATGAAGCTGAGATAAGGGACCAACCCTTTAGAGGTTGACAATGCAGGACTATTTTGGAACACTTTTGTGTCAGGGAACCCTGAAGATATCTCGTCTTATTTTAGAAAAAAAACCTTCTTTCTTACATAACTCCCTCTCCAAAAATACACTTAGGCCTTTGAATAAGAGCAACCCAAAGCTAATAGAAAGTGAGTGCATCAGCTAATCCACTCCTGTGTTAGGCAATTTTATATATTGGCTTCCTAAATAATAAAGTAACATAAATTACTGCCTATCGAATGTTTCCTGAATGCACTTCAGCCAGAGCTTATTGTTATTTATTCATCTGTTGGATCGCATCTGTAAAAGCCAAAGCTGTTCCGAGAGTGTATGTGACTGGAATAGACTAAACGCAGAAGCCATGAGTGGGGAATGAAGCCAGCAAGTCATTAGCTAAGGAGCTGCACAGTCTGCAGCCAGGCTTGTGCATCAGGAGCGCCACCACAGATCACCTCCTGGGTTCTTCCAGGTGTGGAGGTGACACCGTTTGCATGTCACAAGGTCAGGGTGGCGCTCGGAGCACAGGGTCACTGACCCCGCTACTCTGGGCAGTAATCCACAGCTCTGGACTTGCAGCTCTTCACGCACGAGGCGGAGGAGCCAGAGGACCAGCGCAACGGCCGAGCACCACGGTGTGAGCACAGGAGTCAAGGTGCAATCTCATGCGTGGCCTCAACTTCTCCCATTTCATAGAATTAGAGGGTTGGGAGGGGTCTCCAAAGGTCATCTAGTCCAACCCCTCTACAACAGGCAGGGCCATCACTCACCAGATCAGATTGCCCAGAGCCCCATCCAGCCTGACCTTGAATGGCTCCAGGGATGGGGTCTCCACCAACTGTCTATGCAACCTGTTCCAAGGACCCACCATCCTCAGATTCAAGAGCTTTTTCCCGATGTCTGACCTAAATCTACCCTTTTCTAGCTTCAAACCATGATCCCTCATCCCATTGTTCCATGCCCTTGTGAACAGTCTTCTGCAGTCTTCTTCTAGGCCCCTTTCATGGGTTAGAAGATCACTATGAGGTCCCTCCAGAGCCTTCTCCTCTTCAGGCTGAACAACCCCAACTATCTCAGCCTGTCCTCATAGGAGAGGTGCTCCATCCCTCTGAACATTTTCATTGCCTCCTCCAGATACGCTCCAACAGGTCCTCATCCTTCTTGTGTCGGGGGGCATCCTCTTGGATGCAGCACTCCAGGTGAGGTCTCACTACGGTAGAGGGACAGAGTCACCTGTCTCGATCCGCAGGCCATGAGGTTGAGCAGGGCTCAGAGAAGAGCTACAGCACAGAGTATCAGCTTTCTGCTTCTACTTTGACACGGCTCTATGTTCCTACAAGGCACAGAGTATTCTTTACAGCCTACACATGGTGCCACGTCTGCATTTCTAGCCACATCTACCCATGTGTGTCTGAACAGCCCCCGCCGCAGAAATAGCTGAGACGGAGATGCAGCGACAGCAAACGACAGCAGCTGTACTTGAAAACCATTTCGGATCCTCCAGGTCTTATTTCACGACGTGTCTTTTCTGGCCTCTCTCAGAAAGCCTCCTGTGAATGCAGGAAAGAGAAATGTGCCTGGCTAGCACAACTGGCTTTTTCTGTGCCACCATGCTCGTAACCCTTCCGAATGCGCTATCACAGTGTGGCTGGTACCATTTTCATTGGCAATAGAACTCTGTATTTCAGTTGTACTCTGTCTTTATTCATCATTTGAAATACTTACAGTTACTGGGCCAATTTGCATTTGAAAATGATGAAGTGGAAGATTCACTGGAGAACAACAGCTGCTCAAATAAAAGGCATTTTCTTCTTTTATTTACCTTGGAACAATAAGTGTGGATGCAGCATCTGCTCCTCCACCAGGTCTTTGCTTCTTACCCGACTTCCAGCTGGAACAACTGCGAGTCAGTGGGATCCACTGACCTTCCTCAAGGTTTCCAGTGATGCCACCCAAGCCAGAACAAAGCGTCCTAGCTAGATGCTGTTGATGCTAATCCCCGAATCAATACATTCCCAAGATCATTACTGGGCTTTCATGTGCTGCCAGAAGATTGTGTTCCAGCGGTTCTCTCATTCCCTGTACTGTGTAGCCTTTGGAGAGCTCCACGTTGTAAATCACTCTAGCTTCCATTGTACATTACGCAATAATCAGGAACGTGGGAAACTGTTCCTTCAGATCTTCCCAAGTAGAGTCTGGAAAGCTCTAGATGGAAGTTAAAGTCCTTCTGAGTCCTCAAAGGGCAGGGGGATTTGGACTAGATGATCTTTCGAGGTCCCTTCCAATCCCTAATGATTCTATGAATCTATGAAAGCGAAGCCAGTAGCTTGGAGGATGTTACCATGACCTTGTCAGGAACAGCAAGGTTCCTTTGGTTTCACAGAATCACTCTGGTTTGAAAAGACCCCTGGGATCATCAAGTCCAACCATCTATCCTACCTTACAAGTTCACCCCTAAACCACATCCCTCAACACCTCATCTAAACCATCTTTAAACTCACCCAGAGATGGCAACTCAGCCACCTCCGAGGGAAGCCCATTCCCATGCCTGACCACCCTTTCTGTGAGGAAGTTTTTCTTCACATAAAGGCACCTGGTTGAGAGCTTCCCGTGGCTGAGATGTTTATGCTGTTAAAAGAAACTCTGGCACACTAAGATCTCAACATCTGATGGGAAAGGAATACGCTGCAAATCTTCATCAGGCAAATCCTCCACCAGCAGCTCTGAACCTGCTCCCTCGAGGCACTGGCTCTTGGCAAAAGACCCACGGGAGGTGGCAACCCCATCATCTCCAGGGACACGGTGGAAAGCAAACTGCCTGGTATTGTGAGTGAGAACAAAGTAGGGAGAGCAGCAGGCACCTTTGTCTTCTAATTAGCACCAATGACTAAAGCTCTTTAGAGAAGGGACTTTCCCACTGTGTGTTTGCACAGAGGGAGCTGATCCGATGAGGGCAGCTGAATGCAGCCGTATAAATAATGAACTGCACAATAAACACCATGAGACTGGTACAGTTGGGGGCAGAAAAATAAGCACAGCCAAGAAACTCATTGTGCTAGTCCGAAATCCCGTGTCAAGACCTAGCAGAGATTCTTCTCAACCTCCTCCAAGACCCCAGGCTGCAAACATGAGTCTGGAAGTATGAAAACCCCGGGCTGCACACGGGGATTTGCAGCGTCTAGCATCTGCCCGGAGGGCAGAACAAGCACAGATTTCCTTTTCTGTCTGTACTGGCAGTGTCTAACGTAAGCCTGACCTTTTGCATATCCTCTCCCAGTGGCGGCGAGGACACGCGGCTCGATCTCTCCTCTGGCAAGGAAAAACGAAGCGAAGCCTTTCTTTCGATCAGCCGGCCGGGGAACCTCGCGGTGCATGGGGAGGACAGTTCTGTAACAAACCCCGACGAGCGCTGTGGATTCTGCCAGGGCTGCAGAGCTCTGGGCTCAGAGCCACCCTCCTGGCTTCGTCTGGCCGTTGCTATCGATCTAATCTGTGGTGAGATGATCGCAGGAGATGCTCTTTACGTTATTCAGCTTGGATTTAGGGCTGGAGAGGAATGGGGGGGGGGTGGTGTTTTCTTTGTTAGTCTTCTTTTTTGCTATTATTAATGTAGCACCTCATTAGCAAATTTCCCAAGCAAATGGCTCTCATCTCTCCTGAGATGACATTAATCAAGAGTGATGAAGATGCGGCATTCCTGATACACTCCAGCTACGTGGCCATCCCCAAGCCCGTGAACCACCTGCAGCGGAAGGCAGGGAGCAGCCACAGCAGCACACAGGCAGCAGGGATATTTTGTGGGGCAGGCAGCAACACAGGCAGGGGCTTCTGATTCCTACAAAGCTCTGAGCTGAGCAGGAGCCAGTGGGCCTGCTTTCTGCAGACACACAGAGAAGCCAGAGCCAGGGAGGGTAGGAGAGATGCCAGTTCTCCAAGAGATTGATATCTGACAGAGAGGGAAAAACGAAACCACTCAGCCAAACAGATCTGACACCGTGACGCCCTGCTTGCACAGAGATGTGATACTGGCCGTCTGTTATTCTACACATGGATGCTTCCCAGTCCTGAACTGGTGAGACTCAGCACGCTGAACCCACTCTCTGGGCCTGGCATTCCTGCCCCAGCTGCCCTCCAGCCCAAGTTCCTCAGTTTAAGCATCTCAAGCAGGATTTGGATGACAGCTGTAGTTGTAGCATCGTGGATGTAGAGAATAAACAGACCAACGGTCAACTTCTGGCTTATTTTTGCAAACAAACATTTCTCACTAGAGCTTATTCTGTAAGCAAAAAAAATCCACAAGGAGGTTTTCAAGGGCGAAGGATGAAGTTCAGGCTCTGAGGAGGTCCCTCCTGGCCAGGCTACTTGAGCCAATGGCAGCCCACAGCCCCACTCCATGGAAAGGGAAGACTTTGTTTCTGGGTAAAAAGGGGGGATTGAGCAAGATGCACAACTGAGTTGCCACAGTTCCATGACTGATCTGTTGGCTGTTTGGAGGAATTAAATGTCATTAGGGGTGAGGTGTCCTGCGTCAAGCTTTACGCGACACTGAACACAGCGGTGACTCCGCAGGACAAGTATGGAGGGCACAGGGCACCCCACCTTCAGACCCTCCCTGTTTCAGGCTCATTTACCCCTTCATCCAAACAGCAAGCTGCCCAGAATGAAGACACCCACTGGTGGAAGGCCCCAACACATACCTGCGCTGCCACACGCCCTCCCCTTGCACACACATACGCGCACGCACACCCGGAACGTCAATCTCGTCTCCGAGGTTGTCAGAAATAGTTAGGATTGTAGCCTGAGCTCCTGAGCTCGCGAACGGTAATGCTGAACCATCCAAACAGGAGATGTCATCCTGTCACCGTGAATGACAGATGATTATGGCTCTTTCTAGATGCCTGTAATTAATGTTACTTTTTAAGTCTGACATGAGCATCCAGAAGCCCAGCAAATGGGGAAAACCTTCCGAAGCTTTGGCTGCCTTTTCCTCTCCCTGCCTCCTTTTTTTTTTTTACCCTTTTACCCTGCAGGTCTTTAAATAAATTAAAGAAATCACCAGCTGTCCCCCATAAAACACCCCAGGGGGGAGCTGAAATTCAGAGCCCTGGATAACTACCACAGCTCAGGCTGCAGCCAGGGGCTGAGCACACCCCGTTGTCCCCTGCCTGTTATCTTGAAAATCAGATTGACTGCTACCAATCCCTCTCCTTGCCCTGTGCCTCCTGATATCCTCTGCCACTGCTGGCTTTTATCACCTTTTTGCATCTATTTGTTAACATTTTCCTCCTGACCCACAGCGGGAGGGTTTGTTGGGGCAACAGGATGCAACACGTGGTGGATGTGCCATCAGCAGCAGGGTCTGGCACCCAAAGAGCACGGTGAAGAGCAACGACTCCCCATGCACACCCAGCATCGGTGAAGAGCAACGACTCCCCGTGCACACCCAGCATCGCTGTGCAGCTACGTGACGCCGAGCATCGTTCGCAGGAGGATTAGACTTCCCTCATAATAGATAAACAGCAAAACGAGCAAGATCATCTAAGCTCTTCAAACAAAACCATGTATTTTTAGTCTGCGGAAATTCAAGCCACGACCCAGCCAGAGAAGAGGGAGAAGCAAAACAGAGATTATTGAAAGCTTATGTTTGAACAGGTTCAGCCCAAATATTTACCGCTGACACAAGAAAGAAACGCTCCTCTGTTTTGTAATGAAGAGCTGGACCTTCTCGTTGTGGAGGAAGCCAGGTTTGGAGGGCGGCGAGAGAAAACAAACAGGTCTCCCGCAGAATTCACTGTCAAGCCTTTAGGTTTTATTTACATTCCCATCTTTAACCCATGTTCCCCCTGACGGAGGGCTTGTTTTGGGTAATAATCCTTTTCATACGGGCCAAGTCCACGAGCAACTATTTGCAATTCATTTAAAATATGGATTTTTGGAACCTGCTGTAAATCCCTTTCGCTGAGATAAAAACAGCGGAGAGAAGAAATAACATGTCGCTTAATCTTTGGGCTCATCAAGTCCTGGAAGATTATTTTGACAGTTAATTTGATGTATTTAACTGAGCTTACAGCCTACCCCGCCTGCAGAAAGCCATCATTTATGGACTTGCTGTCATGTCGGAGCGCCCCAGATAGCTGCAGCATCTTTTGAAGACATATTTACATGGGGAAAGAGCCTGTGCTGATGTTTCCTGGCTGTTCAAGCAAGCTCACTCCTCTCAAAATCCTCTGTGCACCTGTCTCCTGGTTCTTTCAACCCCAGGGGGATTGGTGGGGAGAGCAAAAAGTCTCTGCAAAGCACATTGGGGGTCCTCACTACAGCCTGGGCTTGTAATTTATAGGGTAGAAGTGGCTTCAGTCATTCCTGTCCCCTCTCAAAAAAAGGCTGATCTGAGCTTGGGTGCAAGGAGGGGGAGGTGGGAGAAGCAGGCTGGGGACAAGTCCTGGTGGCCACCCGTGGAGCAGGCATCAATCACCTCAAAACCTGCCTTCTCTCCCTGAGGGCAGCTGCTCCAAGGTGAAGCTCACGGCAGAGCGAGGTGCCAGGACTCTCTCCTGAAGCTGGCAAAGGCTCCCAGGCACCAAGTGCTCCTGCAGCCGCTCACTGCGAGTGGGAAAACAGGGAAGGGTTTTGTGTTACAAACAACCAGAAGTAGGTCAGATCCCACAAATGCAAACAGACGGGGAGGAAGGCGCTTGCGGTTCTTTGCACTCATCTTTGGGAGCAGCTCCGTAACAAGGACCGAAGGCCCTCGAAGGACCATGCCAAGGCAAGGCTCGCCGGTCTCTGCTGGCATGGCCTCCTGGCACCGTCTGCTTGTGGGTGCAGGAAGCCCATTGCCACGCTTGTGTGCAACCCCAAAAACAAACCCTGTGGGACTGTGGAACAGAGGTGAGACCCTTCGCCTGGTTGATCATGGGTGATGCTCTGCGGACCATCACTGAACACTCACACTGAGAGGCACACAAGGACTCCTGGGTGTAGAGCAGCAAGCCAGGCTCCCTCTGTGGCTCACTGGCTAGCTGATTAAGTCTTGTTATCTCCTCTGTCGCCTTGGTCTCATGGCCTGAGGAAAGCAGAGGGTTCCCTTGTGCCTGGCATGGCTCTGGGGACAGGACACAGTGGCAGCAGCCTGGGACAGTGACCAGAAGACACCGTATCGCCCTGCAGACTCAGCCTTGTTCCTTGGCCATTCATACCTCCACAATGCCTGGTTTGGACAAACTCATCCTACAGTCCCCAGGCCCAGGCAGTGGTGCCCAGGGGAGTGGGTACCTGTGGGACAGCAGCAGCTGCCTGCTGCAGCTCTGCCCTTTGCAAGCCAACCTTCAGTTCACTCTGCCCCTTCAGAGAGAATCCAGAGAGCGGGGGGGACGGCTGTGGACACAGCCACGAGCAAAGCAAGGGCCATTCTCCAGAAGTCCCATTAAATACTCAATCCTGTATCTGCCTTTTTGGCCAGCAAGCCAGAGTTTTGCTTATCATTCAGAATCACAGAGCATCAGGGATTGGAAGGGACCTTGGAAGACCACCCAGTCCAATCTTGCCCTCCCCTCTCCAAGTGCAATAAACCAACCAGTTTCCCAGGCAGAGGTTAAAACTGCAGCACCTCTTAACTAAGCTGTTGGGTTAAATACTCTCTGGTGTTTTACCAGCCTGTTGAAGACCCAGGACCTGATGGATACTTGTCTACAACCTCTTTCTCTGTTCCACGAGCGCTTTTTAATCACCAGCCTCCATCCCATTTGTGGGCAGACAAGCTCTGCACCACGGCACAGACAGACAACGGTACTTTGTGCCCTCCAGATGATGCCAGGCACCCATCTGGGATGCAGGTTGAACAAAGGAGGCTCCTGGAGAGAAATAAGTGAGGGCACCACACAATGTACAAGACAGCATCCCACAGCCCAGCTGTTCACAGCAGCATAAATGAGCCAGATCTCCTGATACAAGGAACTAGCTTGGTTCTTTCAAGCTAAGAGAATGAACAGGAGTCAAGTAGCTGCTTATTAATCACATCCTCAAGATCCTTCCATCTCAAAATCTTGGGACCAAACATCTTTGGGGTTTGGGGGTTTTTTGTCAGACTTGGAGCTCTTATCCTCAAACCACAGAAAAGCTCAAAGCACAGTCCATGGCAGTTTGCAGGAACAACTGCAGATGAGGAGGCTGCCAGGAGCCCACATCACTTGTGAAGGCTTTTCACTCAAATGATGGAGTGTCAGAGAGCTGCCGCTAGGTCTGGTGGAGCAGCAGCTATTTGATCTGACTGCAGCTTGCCTTGAGACAAGTGTTCCCATCCCTCAAGCCAGGGTGCAGCTAGAGCTGGTGAAGAGCAGGGAAGCAGCTGTTGCACGGATCATCCTTCAGAGCCGGGCTGGGGATGACACAGCAGTGAGGTTTGGGTCATCCTGCCTGGCAAGAAAAGCTCCCACACCACAGACACTTCCCGATCATGGAGGGAACATCTGAGGGAGCTCTGTGACCACGGGTGTCCCAGTGGTACCCAAGTGCTGGGGAACACAAACTCATCTTGTTCACTCCCTTCATTTCTGACCTCACCCCATCACATGGCAGCAACCCAGAAACTCACACAATGAGGTGTTGCAGGGGGTGTGACAGGGACAAACCCTTTGGCTCTACTGCTGCCCAAGCAGGCATTTTCATGGGTGAACAAGGGGCTGGAGGCAGGGCAGGGTCATGTTTAACACTCAGAGTGTATCTCCTGTTTGCACCTGCATGAGCAGGAAGGGTTGACACCCATTCATCTCAGGACGTGGAGGTTTAAGGGCTTTTTTGGGTCCAACTGAACCCATGATATTTTGCAAAAGGAATCAGGTCCCGGGTCTGCTCATAGAAGTCAAATTAGTCTCTCTTTTTACTAGTACGACAAAGATCACAGATTCACAGAACATTAGGGATTGGAAGGGACCTCGAAAGATCATCTAGTCCAATCCCTCTGCCACAGCAGGACCACCTAGACCCAGTCACACAGGAACAAGTCCAGGCAGGTTTTAAACATCTCCAGAGAAGGAGACTCCAGAACCCCCAATGGGCAGCCCCTTGCAGGGCTCTTTCACCCTCGCTGTGAAGAAGTTCCTTCTCATATTGATGTGGAACCTCCTATGTTCCAGCTTACACCCATTGCCCCTTGTCCTATCATTAGATGACACTGAGCAGAGCCTGGTTCCACCCTCCTGACACCCACCCTTCACATATTTATCAACATTAATGAGGTCACCCCTCAGTCTTCCCTTTTCCAAGCTAAAGAGTCAGTCCTTTCAATGACTGGTCAACACAGAACTATTTAACATACCCCAGCACTAAGAGGCAACCAAGTGCCTTTCATCTGCCAGCTGATCCTGGCTGCCTTTGGTTTTCCCTCACCAGGGGGTCCGCAGGGCTGTGAATCCATCCAGCGACACTTAATGGGCTGCAAATGATCCCGTCTTCCCTAACAGCCTCAGCTGAGTGACCCGAAGTGTTTCCAATCAGAGATTCAGCACATCCTTAACATCCCGGCAGAACGTGGTGTTAACAAATAATTGCCTTTTTTCATTATTCTTTATGGCTTCACAAGGACAATTGCCAGCTACTCGACCATCACGGAAACTTCATTAGGGAATGGGAGCTCGTTTGCTGCAGCTGACTTGCTTTGGGCCTCATCTAAGATCACTCCAGCATTTTTCTGCAGCCTCCAGAGCAATTTGGGTCCGTCTGCACTGACATCGAGCACCTTTGCAGCGAGGCAGCGCTGCCTGTCTGAGGAAAACCCCTTCCTGGAGAACGGCAGAGGCCAAAATCATGCCCCACGCGATTCTCCTGATGCTCCGAGGATGAAGCCAGGAAGGGATTGAGCCCTTTTCAGTTTAACCTTCACTGTGCTCGTCCTTGAGAAGCACCAGATTGGTTAATCACAGAGGCAGCGAGAAGAAAGGACCTCATTATAAATATTCACAATGCAATCCAGCAAATCCTGCCTGAATGAGGGGAAATATGTTAGGAGAGGGGGCTGCTGATTAGAGCTTAACCCACCCTCCCCTTGATGGGCTGCCGTTTGCCTGCTCTTGAGATGCTGCAATCACACCCACAGCCCCTCTGGCTGCTGGTGCCGTTAAAGGGTGAAGCTCCCCTGGTTTTAGGAGGAACAGATACAACGGGACTGATGCTCCTTGTGTTGGACTGTGCGCAGGGCAGAAGCCCAGCACCCTCTACCCCTCCATCATCCCTGGGGACAAGCGCTGATGTCACCCTCAGCGCAGGGGGATGTAGCTACGGGACTGCAAAGCACCTCTTTCCCTTTGAAACCAGGGGAGAGCCAAAATTCACTTCTCTTTGCCTTTTTTAAGGCTCTTCCATGCACGACACCAAGCCCTGCCTAGAAAGGGAAGCCCAAGCCCTGCTTGCACCAGGGCAGGAGAAAACCTGCGGCCACAAGCTTCACCAGGAGGACAGAGACCAGAGCCCCAGGTAGCAGACGTACTCCTGAACTGCAGACCCAAGGAATCTCTTGAAATACTAATGATTCCTGGGCTTGAAAAGATTCCCCTCGAAGTCCCCCAGGTCCTCCAGCTGGACCTTTCCCTCCTCGCGATCAAAAGCAAACCTGTTGGCAATTGCGCATCGCCAGCCCCAAACCAGCTTCAAAGAGAGTCAACTAATAAAACAGGAGCAAAAGGAGTAGCCCTCGCCCTCCCCGGTTAATTTTTCATTGAGGACTGTTTCCTGAGCAGCACTTGAGGATTCAGATAGTGACATTAAAAATTCCCCGCGTCCGCTTTCCCTAATTAAAATTGACAGCCCTCATTTTGAGCCACAAACAGAATTACCCAGCCCTCCTCCCCGACTTGAGAGCTGAGCTTGTTTGTTGATAATTTATGAGCATCGCAGAAGATGAATAACAAAGCAGAGGCTCCCAGAAACCTCTCAGTTCCTGCCTTTGAAGTCGCGAGCACGCCGGCAGCAGATGAAGCTGCTCGCAGGCTGCGGGTACGGGCCCTTCCCCAGGCTCTGCGGCGCTTTTTCCCTGCCGTGCGGACGGCCAAGGGACTTGTGGTCCCGCTCTGAGCGCTGGGAGAGATCGGTCTGAATTGGTTGTCTGAGGGTTTGCAGGATGGTTAAGGCAGACCCTCAACTCCAGCTGCTTCGGGGCATGGAAATGGACCCAGGGAATGGCTTGGGGCAGCCTGGGACGAGAAGACATCACTGATGTGGGCACTTCAGGGATTCCTCGTCCCTAGTTGAGAAGCCCATGGCCATCACCCCAGTCCAAAGCGCAGGTGAGCCTGCCTTGCTTTAATCACAGAATCGTTAGGGATTGGAAGGGACCTTGAAAGATCATCTAGCCCAATCCCCCTGCCACAGCAGGATCACCTAGACCAAGTAGCACAGGAACACGTCCTCTTAAACGTCTCCAGTATAGGTTGGTGACTGACCTGTTGGAGAGCAGTGTAGGACAAAGGGACCTGGGGGTCCTGGTGGCCAGCAGAATGACCATGAGCCAGCAGTGTGCTCTTGTGGCCAAGAGGGCCAACAGCATCCTGGGGTGGATCAGAAGGGTGGTTAGCAGGTCAAGAGAGGTTCTCCTCCCCCTCTACTCTGCCCTGGTGAGACCACGCCTGGAGTATTGTGTCCAGTTCTGGGCCCCTCAGTTCAAGAGGGATGTGGAGCTCCTGGAGGGAGTCCAGCATAGAGCAACAAGGATGATGAAGGAAGTGGAGCACCTCCCTTATGAGGAGAGACTGAGGGAGCTGGGTCTGTTTAGCTTGGAGAAGAGGAGACTGAGGGGTGACTTCATGACTCCATGCAACCAGCACCCTGCAACTCTTCCCAAGAGCAGCCTGAAAAACTGTTTCTTCACACTACAACGTGTTTGTTCCACAGGTCTTCCAGAACTTCTGGGAATTTGATTTGCAGGTAGGAGACAGGGGTGCGATGCAGGAAGGACAGAAGTGAGGGGGAAAAACATCACCCACAAGTGACATTAACACCTGAGCTGGGCAGCCACAGGGCACCAGACACTGGGTATTAAGAGTCATTTCTTCTGCCTGTAGGAAGAGACTATGTGGAAAACCTCTTGCCCCAAAACCAAGGTGGGATAGAAGCAGGGATATGATGGGAAAATGTCTCACCTAAGCTCAAACAACCGTTTACCCAGGAGAAGTCTGGTGTCAGCCTGCTGATGGGGCTCCAGCCAGGAAGCAGCAGCCAGGCTGTGATGGACATCCCTTAATGATGCTTCATTAAACACCAGATCTCATCCATCTCTGACCGACGGCCTGCACCTGCCTCTCTGAGGACTCTGATGGGAGGTCAGGGAAGGATTCCACACCTGTGGATGTGCTCTGTTCAAATCCAGCACTCTCAATTTTCCTTTGTAAATAGGATAAAGCCAGCTTTGGGATGAACCTTTTGATGAGAGCACCCAACAGACACCAGCAAGCACTTGGCTGCCTGTGGTAGCTACATGGAAGCTCGTACCGCCAAGGAGCCCCCTAAAACCAGCCCCAGGCAGCTTATTCATCCCTCACAGCCTAGGGTTTTGGGGTATCCGAGTTTCTCCCCAACCTGGGGCCACAGGCACAGCTCTGTGTCCATTGATCCTGGAGCTGCAGGTAGGGCTGGTGGGTCCAATGGGTGTGAGGAGTGGTGGTAACTGCTAGTGACACACAGGATGTAGGTGGCTGGCAGCAAGCATCAGCCAAATTACTATTTACATCAAGAAGGGAAGCAGTAAAGAGCAAGAGTGAAGCATTTCAGGGCCTGTTTGCTGTTGGGGAGTATTTAGAGGAAGCTTTTCCCAACACAATGGGAAGGACAGAATCTTTGGGGAGTGGAGCTTGGAGTTTTACTTGGAGCAGAGCAGCTTTTTCCTCCAAGAAAAGCTTCTGCCTTTGCCGTGTTTAAAGACACGGAGGATGTGGGGTTGTTTTGTCTATCAGCTCTTGGACAGCCCAGCTGACTGCAACCACCAGGAATGTGGAGTCTGGAGGGGGAAGGAAGAGAAAAATGGAGGAGACTGAAGCACAGAGCGGGGATTATTAGAAACGCGCGGATAAATGGAAGAGCCTACGGGGCGCGCGGCGGCATCGCTGAGCAACGCCAAGTGCAAAGAGACAGAGCAGAGCCACGCGGCTCCCCTCAAGGTCAAGAGCTTTCCATGGATCCACAGCAAAAGCACTTTGAGAGCGCTCTGTTCTCCCCTGGACGTCCCCGCACCAAAGGCTGTTGTGTGCCGGCATCCTTCAAGAAGCCGTAACACTCTCTCTCTGCAAAGAGCACGAGAACCTGACGTGAACGATTTGGTTTCTTGTGCTGTTTGTGGGGAAGTTAATGTGTTTCCTTGAACACACGTTCCTGCTCATGGCTCTTCTGAGAGCCACTGCTGTGGAAGGAGCATGGGTGTTTCAGGGGTTGTTCTCCCTCCTGTGATGCAGGAGTTGAGAAATTAACACCTACCTGCTGCTAATTATTATGAATTATATTTCACATAAGTTATTAAATAATAAACAAGGATGATGAAGGAAGTGGAGCACCTCCTTATGAGGAGAGGCTGAGGGAGATGGGTCTCTTTAGCTTGGAAAAGAGGAGACTGAGGGGTGACCTCGCTCAAGTCTATAAATATGTGAAGGGTGGGTGTCAGGAGGATGGAGCCAGGCTCTTCTCTGTGCTATCTACTGATAGAACAAGGAGCAGTGGGTGCCAGCTAGAACATAGGAGGTTCCACATCAATGAAGAAAGTGTCACCCAGTGAGGGTGACAGAGCCCTGGAAGAGGCTGCCCAGGGGGTTGTGGAGTCTTCTTCACTGGAGATGTTTAAAACCCACCTGGACATGTTCCTGTGCAACTTGGTCTAGGTGATCCTGCTGTGTCAGGGGGATTGGACTGGATGATCTTTTGAGGTCCCTTCCAATCCCTAATGGTTCTATGATTATTAAATATTATTTAATTATATAAATCCTATTCATTATACAAATTGTTATATACTAAATAAATGCTTATGTTCATTATATAATTATGCTTTACCTACCTAGGCAATAAAAGCTCCCCTCCCCAAGCTGATCCTGACTATGTTTGGCTGCACAGACCAAAGCACCATCATTTTTCATCTAAGCTCTGCTCATGCTCAAGGGCCTGCTGGATGCAACATCAATAAACTCACCATCAGTGCTGCAAGAAGAGTTCAGTCCCCGTGGGGAAAATCTTCACATCACCATAGTTCCTTTTCCATTCCAAATAAAGAAAAAGAGGTGCAAAACAGAGGAACTGCAAAACTCTCGGGAATCAAACACAACACCCCTCTCTGCCAAGCACCAGTACAGGTTGGGGACTGACCTGCTGGAGAGCAGATTTGTAGGATTCATAATGAAATTGAGAGATCTGAAGAAAAAACACCAAGGCAGCTCATTTTGGATGTGTTAAAATAATGTTTTGACTTTCAGAAGGATTTTTTTCTACCAGCAGCTTAGCAGGGCCAAGAATTCCTGACACATCCAGATATTGGCAAACCCGCCGGAACAGTTTCAGCCCAAAACAGCGCTGACGTGCGGTGTCACCTCTTTCTTTGGTCTGATCCCCAGCCTCTGCTTCTCTTTCGCTGGTTTCCCTCAGTTTACTGTTCTCTTGTCAATGACCTACATGACAAATGGCAAAGAGCATCAGGGCAATTGCTGTCCCTCCAGTTCCTCCTGGCATCGACAACCCACCTACAGCCCAGCCCCATGCCCTGGTGGCACCCATCTGTCACCAACACGGGGATGGGGCCGGTCCCTGGGGGCCTAATCCTGAACTAGGGATGGAAATCTCTGTTTCTGGAGAGACAGGAGTGAGGTTGAGGTCCAGGGAGCTCAGCACCACCCCAAACACAGAGGGGATGAATCAGCTCTGGGATTGAAAGGACTGAAGGGAGGTTGTAGTGAGGTGGGTGTTGGTCTCTTCTCCCTAGTGACTAGGGATGGGACAAGAGGAAATGGGGTCAAGTTGTACCTGGGGAGGTTCACACTGGATCTCAGGAAAAATTCTTCCCAGAAAGAGTGGGGAGGACTTGGAACAGGCTGCCCAGGTTGGGGCTGGAGGCACAGACCCTGGAGGGGTTCAAAAAGTCCTACCCATGACAGGGTGTTTCGAGAGATGGTTTAATGGTTAAGGGTTGTAGGGTGGATGATTGGACCGGATGATGGTGAAAGTCTTTTCTAATCCTGATGATCCTATAACTTTCTGGGGAGGCTTGTGAAGAGGGGAGATCTGTGCCACTGCCAGGGTGTAGCTCAGCATCTGCTCTATCTGTGCTATCGATCCTGCACAAGAGAAACTACCAAGATCAGTATCAGCTGCAGAGGAGAGACTCTTCCTTCTCAGCTGAAAACTAGGACAGGGAGAAGGTCACCACCAATACTCCGCTTTTCTCACCAGCTGGGTAGAGGTGCAGAGGGAGGAGGGCATGGAAGAGTCCTGGGAGAGATTTGGGAAAGGGGGCTTTTCACAGAACATTAGGGACTGGAAGGGACCTGGAAAGATCAATCACCCCACCACAGCAGGACCACCTAGATCAAGTTGCTCAGGTGGGTTTTAAAACCTAGGTGGGTTTTAAACATCTCCAGAGAAGGAGACTTCACACCCCCCCCCCGGGCAGCCTCTTCCAGTGCTCTGTCACCCTCACTGGGAAGAAGCTCCTTCTCGCATTGATGTGGAACCTCCTCTGTTCCAGCTCACACCCATTACTTCTTGTCCATCATCAGATATCATCAGATGCCGCTGAGCAGAGCCTGGCTCCATCCTCCTGACACATTAATAAGGTCACCCCTCAGTCTCCTTTTCTCCAAGCTCAAGAGACCCAGCTCCCTCAGCCTTTCCACGAGGGAGATGCTCCACTCCATCACCTTGGTGGCTCTGTGCTGGGCTCTCTCCAGCAGTTCTGCATCCTTCTGGAACTGAGGGGCCCAGAACTGGACACAAGATTCCAGATGTGGTCTCACCAGGGCAGAGTGGAGAGGGAGGAGAAATTTCCTTCAGGATCACACACCTGCACTGAATTGGAAAGCCCTTGAATTCTGTGCAGAGTAGCTGGCACCACCTCGTACCCCAGGTTTCACCTCAGCACAAAAACCAGCTTTTGAGACCTCCTCATTTAGAACATCATGGGCCAGCATTTCACCAGTCCACACAAGCTGCTTATGCAGCTCTGATCCTACCGCTCACNCATTCAGAACATCATGGGCCAGCATTTCACCAGTCCACACAAGCTGCTTATGCAGCTCGTCGGTCAGGAGAGCTCGTTCCTGGGGCTGTGCTGCTGCTTACAAGTGTGTTAGTGTGGTTTCCCAGACAAATTCCCTGGACTTAAAGGACAACAAGGGATTTAGCCAGCTGGGCTGCAGGAATTCCCACCAAGGCTTTCCTTGCTCACACTGCAGTCCAGGCAGTGACCTGAGCCACACTCCTCCTCCATCCTGTCACTTCAGCACATGGAACTCGACGTAATTACTCAAAGTGTTATCACTGCTGCAGCTGCCAGACTCTCAACTGTAATCCCCCCGGCCAGCATCGTCACTGCTGCATCCCAGTTACCACTGCCTCCCGTTCTTGGGGATTTGGTGGTAGGGTCTCACGGACAACGAGGCTGTGGCCACCAAGGCAGGAGCTAGACCTCAGCATCTGGTGGGAAGAAGTGCTTTTGTGCTAATTAAAACCAGTCCTTTCGCTGTGGATGTTTATCTGTCACTAATCCTAGTCCCTCCTCCAGCCCATCAGGGTTTACTTTATGCTAATGGTACTTTGGTCTAGTGTTTCCTCTTCTCTCACTGCTCAAGCAGAGCAGCTTACACTGACCAGGTCCTTCTTCAAAGCCAAGTAGGGAAGTCCCCCTGCTTGTCAGAGATGGGATGGAGGACTGAAGCGCTGGACAAACTCAGCAGTTTGCAGAGCCTGGGGACTCTGGGCAATGTGATGGGGAAGAACGGGGAGCAGAACCAAAACCTGTGAGCCTGGTGGTGTGGTGACCCCTATGCTCCTGCCTGGTGGCATTCCTAAGGTGCCCTGTGTCACTGACAGCACAAACCCTTGTGAAGTGTCTCCTGAATCACACTTTCAGCCTAAGGATGACATAAGGTGGCAGTGCCTTTGCTGGCTCTCTCCACAGGGCTGTGAACCCCATTTCCACAGTGCAAGGATTGGGTGACCAGTGAGTCAGTGAAATGGGTGCAAACATCTCTCAATCCTTCCCTGGACTCTGGATGAGAAACACGTGGAGAATTTGGGGCAGATCTGTCTCCTGCTCTGCCTCTTGCTAGCAGGACAGCTCGGTGCTCCTTCCTGGAGAGACCTGTTCCAGCAACATCCCCCAGGGGCATGTTGGGCAACCTCCTCCTGACTCATGGTGTGTGGGAGTTCCCCCAACAGCATCACTCGCTCATGTCCAAGTGAAACACCAGTGACACATCTGGAAAACTCACCTACCACCAAGGAGCTTCCCAGCCCTCTCCTGAGCTGGAAAGACCAGAACAGGTTCTCCCAACCACAGACCACATCATGGTGTTTGCACAGCAGCCGCAGATAGAGAACTGAGTGTTCTACTCCAGCTTGTTCCCCATCACTAATTGCCAATGAGGAACCCATCTCCCCATTTCTAACAGCCCTATTTCTGTCCTTCCTGGGCCACTGAGCCTGGGGCAAGCAACTTGGCTCAGCCCTCAGGAAACCATAGTTGAACCAGACCTTGCTATCCCAAAGCAGAGCAACCCAGCTCCCAAAAGTCTGCTTTGAGCCTCAAGTTCTCCAAGTTGGCTTCTCCCGAGGACACCAGTGAGAGCCTCCCTACTACCCCTTGCACTCTTGCAGTCTGCACAGGGTTTGAGTCAGGAGAGGAAAGCCCCAGAGATCATTGGTGCTCCCACTCTACTGTCTGTCACCGTGTGGAGACTGGAGCCACCCCTCAGACACGGAGCTTTCCTTTGCAGCTACAGGACTGCCTTTCTGTACACAAGCACAACCAGTGATGGCTCCTTCTACCCAGTGGGGTTTCCTGAGCTCCAGCTAGCACCAGAGAAGACTTTAAAATGCAGGAGTGCAGATTTATAGTCAGAGCTGTCAGAAATTCCCACCCCCTCAGCTCCCCGGCGCTGATAGGGAGCCACAGAAGACCCCGTGCAGGCAGTGCCGTTGCCCGTGTCCCCATAAACACTAAAACAGAGTAACATACACAACACAAATAAAACAAGAGCACAATATAACCTTCATGGCTACAATTTCCTTCCAGACCTACGCAGGTCTGGAGGAAGCAAAGACTTTCTGTATAATTAAACCTATGGACTGCCTTTGGATGCTGGGTGCTTACCTTGCAATTCCTTGGGCGCCGATGAAAAGTTGGCCGGTTGCAGCGACAAGATTTATTGTGTCGAGCACTCTGCATTATAGCTGCTCCGCTAACCACAATAAACAAGAGATGAAAAGCAATCACATAGATAATGCCATGGAGGAACAAGCAGCAGCTTTGTCTTTAACCCTTTCATCTGCCCTCATACTGGAGACTCCAGCCAACATCTCTGCGGCACCACCCAACCCCAGTGATATCTACAGGAACCGACCTGGGGGTTGGGTTTCTCTTCCCTTGTTACTGGAGCACCAGTATCGTTGGGAGAGCTGTTTATTTCAGTCACTATCAAAAGTAATGGCCCATGGCTAGAGGAAAGCTAGAAGCCCAGACAGCTAGGAGGTTCCATATCAATATGAGAAGGAACAACTTCCCAGTGAGGGTAATAGCACTGGAAGGGGCTGTCCAGGGGATTGTGGAGTCTCCTTCTCTGGAAACATTTAAAATCCACCTGGACATGCCCTGTGTGACTTGGTCTAGGTGATCCTGCTGTGGCAGGGGGATTGGACTGGAAGATCTTTCGAGGTCCTTTCCAAACCCTAATGTTCTATGTGCTCTGGTGAGTGCTACTGGCAGGACCGATGGGATTTAAGCTTTGACTTAATACCTCAGTACCTCATTTTTCCTGCATCGAAACCCCCTTCCCAAACAAGATTCCAGATGCCTAGGCAGGGCTGGGACCCCTAAGCAGGGCTGGGACATCCCATCACTGCTCTGGGCTCAGTCTCGCTGCCCAGTGAGATACCATCAGCTCAGGACACTAATTTCATTCGTAATGTTTTGCATCACAGAGGCCTGAATTTGACCCTGGAGACTCAGAATCATTATTTAAAGGGTGACTTTCCATACGAAGGTCAAGTGGAGCTGTATAAGCTTAATCAAACCATAGCCCTTCACTACTCACATGCTGAGAATATTTTCCTCAAGCCCTGCTTCCCCCACCCTTTTTTTCCTCCCTCCCACTTCAATCCTTCACCAGATCTGGAAAGAAACACTCCAGAGGCCAGGGTAGCAGCCAAAGATAAGAGCAGCAGCGATACAGATCGAGGTCTTGCCGTGGCCATCCAGGCAGCGTGAACATGGAGCCCGTGTTCCCTGCACCTAGTCCAGTAAACAAACCCCTGCTAAATGTTTGCACACAGGAGGTCGGGGAAGTGAGCAGCCCCTTCTTCTCTACCCTGCACATGGAACCCCTTGGCCATTTCATCCCAGAGGAAGCAGGAGTTCATTGCTCTAACACAGGATTTTCTGCCCCAAAAATCAATTAACCATTTACAAGCAGGACAGAGGCTGCAAAAGTTGACAGTTGGGCTTGATAATCTTGTCGATCTCTTCCAACCTTAATGATTCCGTGATCCAAAGTGCTTCATCACTCTGATTCACAGAAATTCATGTTGGAAAAGGCTCCTAGGATCACTGAGTCCAACCATCAGCCCTACTCTTCAAGTTAACTCTCAAACCAGATCCCCCAACTCCACATCTAAGTGACTTTTAAACACATCCAGGGATGGAGACTCAACCACCACCCTGGGCAGCCCATTCCAGTGCCTGACCACTCTCTTCATGAAGAATTTCTTCCTGATGTTTAGTGTCTCCTGTTGAAGCTTGAAGCCCTTCCCTCTGGTTCAGTCACCAATTCCCTGTGAGAGCAGCACCAACCTCTCCACAACATCCTTTCAGGTAGCTGTAGAGACTGATGAGGTCTCAGCTTCCTCCTAGATTTATTCTCCAGGCTCTTCACCAGCTTCATTGCCCTCCTCTACACTTGCTCCAGCATCTCGATATCTCCCTTGTGCTGAGGTGCCCAAAACTGGACATAGAATCATTAGGGACTGGAAGGGACCTCAAAAGATCATCTAGCCCAATCCCAGAACAGGACCACCTAGACCAAGTCACACAGGAACACATCCAGGCTCTCCTTTGTGTATGGAATACTGGTTTCCCTTCCTCCCTGCTCACTTTTTTTCCCAGTCCTGTCTCCAGCCAGATGAGAGCCAGCACAGTCCTTGTCCACCCAGAAGAACCCCAGAATAATAAAGTCCTTGTAAGCAAAGCAACAGCAGGAGAGGGGGCACCAAGGTCCTGGGTTTAAGAACAGACCAAACTGTTCTATCCAGGGTAGACAAACCAAAATATGCTGGAAACAGACAAAAATAGACTGGGGTCTGCAGCCCAAACAATGTGTATATTTAGTCGTCAGGACTGGGAAAGGGCAGAACGTTCCTGGAAGACATTCAAAAAGTGCCCAGAGAGGACGCAAAGATTTCCAAGCAGAGATTCTCGAGGCAGGTTGCTATGGGTGCTGGGCAGTGTGTTCATCGCTGACCCTCACAACAAAACTCGCTCCCCAAGAGCCTTTCCTTGGGCCACAGCACCCTGACATGACACAGGACCTGCGGTGCTGATAACCAACCACCCCAGGAGGGAGCAGAAGTGACCTAACTCTTTCCTCAGGCTGCCGATCGGGGGGAAACCCTTCTGGCAGACCTTATCCAGGCTGCTCCTGTGAGTGTCTCAGGTGGAGATTGTCCCATCATCTCAAAGCCACCCAGTCCCTGGCTGCACTTCTAATGCCAAACGTGCAGCTGGGTAGCCGCAGCTTAGGTCTGCTCTGCCCTGCCCCATCCATCAGGTGTTTAGAGACCCCAACTTCCACTCAAATCTATCACAGACACTCCTCCAGGCCTGGGTGTTCCAGTGCTGTCCAAAGCCAGCAGGAGACTCTAATCTCCCGGGAGAGCGACACTAACAAGGGTCACGAATTCCTTGCAAGTTTTCCCCGTGCTGCATCTCTTAAGAAAATAAACCTCCATGGATCTGCTGCTCTAGCAGCTCGTCAGCACCACAGACCCGCTGGAGACGGGGCATGCAAGAGGGCAACAACCTGCACTACAGCCAAGGAAGCTTAGGATAGAACCACAAACTCTGTTGGGCTGGAAGGGACCCTCAAAGATCATCCAGTCCAAACTCTTTGCAGTGAGCAGGGATGTCTGCAACTAGATCAGGTTGCTCAGAGCCCCATCAAGCCTGACCATCAAGCCTCTGGGGATAGGGCTTGTACCACCACTCAGGACAACCTGTTGTGGTGTTTCACTTGGTCTAGGTGATCCTGCTGTGGCAGGGGGATGGACTAGATGATCTTTTGAGGTCCCTTCCAATCCCTAATGAGTCTATGATTCACCAACCTCACTGTAAGTAACTTTTTTCTAACACCCAACCTAAATCTCCTCTGCTCCAGTTTAAAAACACTGCACCTCATCCTGTTGCTGCTCACCCTGTGAACCGTCCCTCACCTGCTTTTCTGTAGACCTTTCAGGTACCAGAAGACTCCTATAAGGTCTCCCTACAGCCTTCTCTTCTCCAGGCTGAACAATCAACTCTCTCAGCCTGTCTTCATAAGGGTGGGTTTCCAGCTCTTCCATAGTCCTTGTGTCCTCCTCCGAACCCACTCCAGAAGTCCTCACCCTTCTCGTGTTGGGGGCTCCAGTACTGGATGCAGTGCTCTAGGTGAGGTCTCACCAAGGCAGAGCAGGGGGCAGAATCACTTCTCTTGATCTACTGGCCATGCCTCTTCTGATGCAGCCCAGGATGAGACTTGCAATCTGGGCTGCAAGCACACTGTCTGCTCACGTTCAGCTTCTCACCCACCAACATCCCAAATCCCTCTCTGCAGGGCTGCTCTCCAGCACATCATCCCCTAGTCTGTGTTACTAGGGAGAGTCGCCCCAATCCAGGAACAAGACCTCACACTTGGCTTTGCTGAAGCTTGAGACAAAACTACCTGGGGAGAGAACCCAAATTCATCAGCAGGAAAATGACCCTGGAATGTACTGCCCAGGGCAGTGGTGGAGTCTCCATCCCTGGAGGTGCTTAAGGACAGCCTGAATGTGTCCCTTAGTGCCCTGGTCTAGCGGTTCTCCTTCCCCTCTGCCCTGCACTAGTGAGACCACACCTGGAGTATTGTGTCCAGTTCTGGGCCACTCAGTTCAAGAAGGACACAGAGCTGCTGGAGGGAGACCAGTGTAGAGCAACAGAGATGATGAAGGAGGTGGAGCACCTCCCTTATGAGGAGAGGCTGAGGGAGCTGGGTCTCTTGAGCTTGGAGAAAAGGAGACTGAGGGGTGACTTCATTAATATTGATAAATATGTGAAGGGTGGGTGTTAGGAGGATGGAGCCAGGCTCTGCTCTGTGGCATCTAGTGGTAGGACAAGGGGTGATGAGTGTGAGCTGGAACAGAGGAGGTTCCATTTAAATATCAGAAGGAACTTCTTCCCAGTGAGGGTGACAGAGCCCTGGAAGGGGCTGCCCAGTGGGGTTGTGCAGTCTCCTTCTCTGGAGATGTTTAAAACCCACCTGGATGTGTTCCTGTGTGATTGGTCTAGGTGGTCCTGCTGTGTCAGAGGGATTGGACTGGATGATCTTTCAAAGTCCCTTCCAATTCCTAATGATTCTATGATTACAACTCCTGTGGTTCCAGCCTCAACCATTCCGTGACCGAAGTGCTCCCCTACACACGCATCCAGGACCCAAAAGCAACGGCCACCATCAGCAGGTAGAGGGTTTCAGCCTGTCTGTAATCTAACAGAAGAACTTCACAGAGATTTCTGCCTTATTGATTCTGCCTGATGGAACAAGCTCGTTTCCCGGGGGCACCGTGTGCTCCGCTCCGCACAACGCGCACAAAGGGCAGGAGCAATCCTCCCGCTCCTAGTCAAGCAGTCTGCCAGCATTTAATTAATCCAGGAGCTGCAGGGCAGATTCTTAGTGCAACAAAAAAACCCCTAAAGACAAAACATCAATTTATGCTCCGAATGCCCCAGCGCTTTGTCATCCTGCTCTCAGAGCGGTTAAACTGGAGGCTACGAGGCTGGAGAGCCAGTAGCACTTGAATGCCTGTCAGACTTTTCCCCCTTTAAGGCCTCTGCCAGACAGTTTTTATCCTTTAGAACATCAAATGCTTTCAGTAGGAGGTTCTCTTTGATGCTGGTTTTCTCTCTGATTCTCCGGGCGTAGATAAATGGAGGTTTCCTTTATGTTTGGAAGCGTAATGCAAGCTGAGGGCATTTCATTGCCGCGGTCACGCACAGCGGAGCCAGGAGGGTTCACAGAGTCACTCTGGTTGGGAAAGACCCCTGGGATCATCCAGTCCAACCATCTACCCTACCTCACCCGTGAGCCAGAACCCTCAACACTTCATCCAAACCATCTTCAAAACACATCCTGGGATGGCGACTCAGCCACCTCCCTAGGAAGCCCATTCCAGTGCCTGACCACCCTTTTTGTGAAAAAAATTCTTCCTAATGTCAAGTCTAAACCTCCCCTGTTGTGACTTGAACCCCTTCCCTCTTGTTCTGTCACTAATTGCTTGTGAGAGGAGACCAGCACCAACCTCTCCACAGCATCCTTTCAGGTAGTTGTAGAGAGTGATGAGGTCTCCTCTCAGCCTCCTCTTCTTCAAACTGCAGAGCCCCAGCTCCTTCAGCCTTTCCTCATCAGGTTTATCCTCCAGGCCCTTCACCAGCCTAGTTGCCCCACTCTGGACCTGCTCCAGCATCTCCACATCTGTCTTGTGCTGAGGTGCCCAAAACTGGACACAATACTCAAGGTGTGGCATCACCAGTGCTGAGTACAGCACTGACAATAACCTCCCTACGCCTGCTGGCCACACAATTTCTAATACAAGCCAGGATGCCATTGGCCGTCTTGGCCACCTGGGCATGCTGCTGGCTCATATTCATCTTCCTGTCAATTAGAGCCCTCAGGTCCCTCTCTGCCACTCTGGTTCTCTGGAAACATCCCAGTGGATCATTCCTGGTTGTCACCATCTCCTCTGTCATTCCTGATTGCCACCACCACACACACAGACATGTGCCAGCCACGACCCCCATACGTACAGCCTCCACAGGCAACGGGGACAGGAGAGCCCAGGTAGGCTTTTCCACTTTACACACATCTTTCTCTGTCTGTGACCTCCCAAACCAACTGGGTCACCTACTGAAAAACACCCTTGATCTTCGTTTGCAGTTTTGCAGCTAAATGTAGAACTCTGACCTTTAAAATAATTACTTTTGTTGTATTCAGTGGGAGGTTTCTCTCCCTGTCAGTGCTGTCTGTCACTGCTTTGCCACTCCAGTATCTCTCTCCCCACTCCTGTAAACACATCCCATCACATGGGCATCACTGATAAACACCAGCTGATTGGGCTCCCTGCAGTTCAGCCACCTAGAAGCCACGTTTAAAAGAGACCATGACAAGCTGCTGGAGCTTTTGCACACCAGAGCAAAGGCGACACCTCAACGTGCTGCCAGAACACCACGAGGAAGATCTGAACAACATTTGGTGAAACATCCAGTAATCTGAGGTCTCTGGGAGCTCCCTCCCAGATGTTCAGGGCTCTCAGCAAGCAGCTTCCACGAACACAAATGGATGAGCAAAAACCCTACTGGGGACACCTCATAGCTCAGGTCTCCTGCTGGCCTGAGCACAGGGTGCGTGGCAAACAGCCACAATGAAGGTGAATTAGCCCCCAAAGAGGAGACAATCCCTATCCAACACAGCTTTGGTTTCAACCTCTCAGACTTGTCAGGGAATCTGTAATTCAGGACCACCTCCAGGAAACACAGGATTCTGCAGGCTGCCATGGCACAGCCCCACTTTGGGTGACAACGAGCCTCCTGCTGGCACAGGACTCAGACCAGAACTTGACACTAGTAGTTGACTCACTGTGAAAAATGGGTGTTGATTGACTTGGCTTCTTCCAAGTATGTTGCTACCCAGAGATTGAAAACCACATGGTGAGGATGGATGTGACTGCTGAATCTTATGGGAGAATCTCTCAGCTGCCAAGCAGGGAGGAAAGTCACTGCCTTTGGTGTTTTCAAACTTCTTTAGCCCCTTCTAGGCTGTCAGAACAGAGTTCAGAGGGTTTTGAGACATTTCTGAACAGGTGATAGCAAAACCTATCCTCACACTGCTCCTAAGAGGATTGTTTTGATAGCTGCAAGCTCAGGTCTCCTGTGTCTGGGACTTTCCCAACACTGGGTATTCCCCAGTGGAAAGCCTTGACACTGGGAGAAATGGGGCCACCACTTATGAACAAGAGGTCCTCCATGGGGGTCCAAGGATGGCCAAACAACTCCTTCAGCAGTTCAGTTAGGCTGTACTTTTAGACAAAAGTCCCATGGCTGTGCCTAAGAAATCGTGGTCAAGAAGCAGCCCAGTTCAGTGTAATCATGTGAACATGAACCAAAAGCGACCAGATCCCTGTCTGGGTCCAGACTGGTCAGGCTTCCCAGGTTGGTGGTTGAGTCGCCATCCCTGGATGTGTTTCAAGATGGTTTGGATGAGGTGTTGAGGGATATGGTTTAGGGGTGAACTTGTAAGATAAGGTAGATGGTTGGACTTGATAATCCCAGAGGTCCTTTCCAACTAGAGAAAGGACCATTGGCTGGGGACCAGCCACTTTGCTTGATGCTCTGTATTATGAGCAGAGCAAGCACCAGCATCCTTCAGACAAGTGGGTGGAGAGAGACACCTGTCAGAGCAGATGATGCTCAGCAGGGCTACCGCCATCCCAGTGAAAACAGCAAGGAATTCCAGTACAGACAAAACACTCTCCTGCTGTCTGTCATCGGCACTGCTGGAATAAACAGCAGTTAAAGCAGAGCCCTCAGTGCCTGATCTTTAATTCTCACATTAAAAAAGGATGCAGCAAGTGGGCAAGAGCATAGGAAGCTGCCCTAAGCCTTAGCAAACTCTTCACCATCCATCTGCCTGCCTACACGTTAAATCCTGCAGACACCAGTGGGGTGCAGATGACTGGGTACTGGACTGCAGCCAGCCCGGCACAAGTAGAGGCTCATTGATGCCCGAGATGTTCTCTGGCACCAGTCTCAGGCTTCCTTTCTAGCAACTAAAGCTGCTCAAAGGGTATTCTAATGGCTGCCTGAGCATCGGAGCCACTCCCGCGGCCGTTTGATTTCTTCGTGCAGCCACGCACGGTCGGACCCACACGGAGGTTTTGCAAAGGATCAGATCTGCTCTTTTCAGAGACAGCTGGGAATACCCCTGGAAAACACGTGGAAAACACAGCATGTGCTGGGACCGGAGCCTCTCCCTCATTATTCCCTGTAAATACAAGCAGCCTGACCCCTCCAAAGGGACTTTGCACGTCTCAGAAAATGACCATCTGCCAGGCAACAAGGGGCTCTCGTTATTTAAATTAACAGTCTACTCCCCACCGCCGTTTGCGCTCACATCTCGTTATAGCAGAGACTCTCAAACACCCCCCTTCTCCCAGTGCAGGGAGCTGCTGTCTCAGCTTGCCCCCACCTTCCCCAGCAGCTCCCACCCATCAAGACCCAACTGAAAGGTGCCACAATCTGGGGGCCATGAGAGCTCTGAAGGGCCATCCTGGGGAGTTATGCCAATGAGAAGAGACTCAAAGGGCCCCATCAACTGGCATCATGTAAACAGGCTGCCCAGGGAGGTGGTGGAGTCTCCTTCTCTGGAGATGTTTAAAACCCACCTGGATATGTTCCTGTGCAGCTGGATCTAGGTGATCCTGCTGTGGCAGGGGGATTGGACTAGATCTTTTGAGGACCCTTCAAATCCCTAGTGTTCTGTGATTCTGTGAGCAGCTTTTTATGGCATCTAGGTTTTCTTGAGGGGCATTGATAGGATGGGTAGGTAGCCATCTGCAGGCTGAGGCTCCAGGAGATGCCCCTATGTACTCTATGGGCAGCTGCTGCTCCTCAGCTTTTCCAAATAACCTGGGGAACAAGGAGGTGAAGTCCCCCTGATATTGCAAATTATCATCTGAGAGCCAAAGCAGCACCTCACGTGCAGCTGCAGAAACATTGGGGTGAAGGAAACTCAAAGCCTCAGCTCCCCTGCACTGTCCTGCTGCCTTGGTGAGCCTGCTGCTGGGAAGAGCTCTAAAATAATTAATAGGAACTAGCTAGGATGAAAAAGGGCTTTTCTCCCTCCCCATCATGCCAAAGGAATCACATCAACAAATCCTCAGCTTGACACAATTTGCTAAATGTCACTTGTCACAGGGCTGCACAGCTCAGGGTAATGAGAACAAGGAACCAGAGCAGAGACCACAGCACCGCAGACCTCCGTAGCCTCACGGTTATGCCTCAGGCAGCCCCCTCCTCCCTCCAGGGCTCTATTCCCAGCCAGATATCACGGAGAAGCCCCATTTCACATGGTCTGAAGGGAAGGTGAAGAAATGAGAGGCCACAACATATCAGGCTACTTGAGCAGTGTAAATAAATGAGGCTGGTGTTGGAAATACCCAGTTCCTGCTTAGCTGGTGGAATGGGTCCAGCTTTTAACAGGCTGCTGCCTCCATCACAGAACACCCAGAGATTTAGTGGGTATGAAAATGTCTGACTTCCCTGCGGCTTGAAAGACAGCAGGGGGAGGCTCGTGCCAACCACAATTAGGCAGCACCAGGGTCTGGGTTGACAATTGCACATCGTCTGGAGGCACCGTGCGAGGAAAGGACTCTCTTTGCTAGAGGCGAGCGGCGTGCCCAGGCACTGCAGAGGATCCTGAAGGGCTCTGCTGGGAAGAGCCTCAGGAGCACAAACTATTTATTAAACAATAAACCCCATCAATCTGCTGTTAATGTTTTACGTGAGGGGAGGGAAAAAGAAAACCACATCGCTTTCTATTCTATCTAAGAAGGTAAAAAACTTGAACACCTTTGGAGGAGCAGCAAAGGGATCTATTAGAAGGGCAGCTCCTCCACGAGAGCTCCCAGGCTGCGTTTACGATGGGGATCTCCTGTTATGTTCAACTGCTTTCTGCTCAGAGAGAAAGAGACACAAGCCAAGAGGGAGGGGAAGCTTCAGGGATGCTGAGGTGACATCAGCCCTCACCTCCATCAAAATCCAGCCTGAACAAGCAGAAGTGCTGAGTGCCAGGTGACCCCATAGCAGGCAACTGTGAGAGCTGCGTCATGGATTGAGCCCAGCAGTCATCAAGAGAACATTTGGTGGCTGTAGGGGGGTTGGCTGGGGCTGGTGGCCGTGAAGAACATTGGTCAAACAGCAGGATGATCCTATGATCTCTGCAGTAAAATAACATGAGTCTAGGTGATCCTGCTGTGGCAGGGGGATTGGACTAGATGATCTTTTGAGGTCCCTTCCAATCCCTAATGATTCTATAAGAAATCTCATTAAATGTGACTAATCAAAGACACAGAGGGGACGGTCTGACGACACTCGCCGTTTGCCTCCGTGGCAGCTTTTTACTGCTGCTCAATTGTCAGGAAGCTCTGCATCCTGGTCACTTCTGTGCTCCACATCTGGCCACAAAAGCACCTTCTGCTCAGGTTTGTTCCACCTGCTGCAAACTACATTCTAGGGAAAAACAGGAAAGAAAAAAACCCCAAAAAAAAGCTCTGGTGCAAATTTAGGAGAGCTGGACAAAAATAAACCCCAGAGCTCCTCTCTGGAAGCCTCTTCAAAAGAGAAGAGTTGAAAGGAAATCAAAAGCCATCATCATCTGAGAGCAGCTGTGGAAAAGCTACTGCAGAGGCATCCTTCAGAGGCATCCTTCAAGCAGTTGCTTCAAGAGATGGGGAAGTATTGACAGAAGAACCCAGCGCTTTGTGCTCATCCTTTGGAAGGGTTTGTCTGTCACAAGATGCTTTGCCCCTGGGCCTGCCTCCAGGAACAGGCTGTGTGAGGTTGCAGAGACCCCAGCTGCACACACAGCTGGGAGATGGATTAGTGCTTCGGGGCTGCAGGGCAGATGGTTGGATTCTACCATCTTGAAGGTCTTTTCCAACATTGATGGCTCTATGATTACCCCAAGAATAGACACTTCCCTTCCGTTTTGTTTAGTTCCTGTGTCAGGCTGGGCATCACACAGCAAAGCCAGCTGCAGCAGGTCCAGAGGAAAACAAGACCAGCCTCCAGGAACAGTAGAAAGATCCTGAGTTAGCTAGATCTATTCTGCTGGCACAAAGAGCAAGAGAGGAACCATCAGCTTCAGATGCACAGGGGGCTTCACTGTTAAGATAGAAATCAGCACCTGATTGTGATCACAGACTGTTAGGGGTTGGAAGGGACCTTGGAAGGTGATCTAGTCTAATTCTCCTGCCTAGATCCAGCTGCACAGAAACATGTCCAGGCAGGTTTTAAATCTCTCCAGAGGAGGCAGCTCCACAACCCCCCTGGGCAGCCCCTTCAGGTGCTCTTGTGATGAACTGGTTGGGAAGAAGTGAGCTGGAACCAGAGCAAAGAGAAAACAGAGCAGGTGATGGAGACGATGCTTAGGGAAACCCATCTCCAGAGATAAGGTTGGCTGCATAACTTACATGGCTGAGGCATGTGTATCCATGTGGCTCTAAGCTTCTCCAGAAAGCAATGGAGAGCTGAAGAGCAAGACAGGCAGTCGGGGTCAGATATGACAGTGGAGGCTAGGCAGTGTCCAGCCTGCAGCTCGCAGGACCACGGGACATTGTTTACAGTGCACACACAGTCATGCAAGACCAAAGCATGTGCCAAGGCCACCATTTAGGCCCAGTATCACTCTCAAGAGTCCAGCTCTGAAAACTGAGACAAGGGAGGTTTGACCTCTCACAGCACAAGAACCTCATCCACTCATCTCAGAGCCACCATTTACCAGATGCAGCTCCTGTTTCCCCATGGGACTGGAGAGGAAGGTCTGGATAGTGAGGTGGTTGGTGAACTGGCTGCAGGATAGAAGCCACAGAGCGGTGGTCAGTGGGACAGAGTCTAGTTGGAGGCCTGCATCTAGTGGAGTGCTCCGGGGTCAGCGCTGGGACCAGTCCTGTTCAATCTATTCATTGATGACTTGGATGAGGGATTGGCATGCACTGTCAGCAAGTTTGCTGATGACACAAAGCTGGGTGGTGTCACCGACACCCCAGCAGACTGTGCTGCCATTCAGCAAGACCTGGACAGGCTGCAGAGCTGGGCAGGGAGAAATTTAATGAAGTGTAACAAGGGTAAGTGTAGAGTCGAGTCTTGCATCTGGGCAAGAACAACCCCAGGTACCAGTATAGGCTGGGGACTGACCTGTTGGAGAGCAGTGTAGGAGAGAGGGATCTGGGGGTCCTGGTGGACAGCAGGATGACTATGTGGTGGATCAGAAGAGGGGTGGTTAGTAGATCAAGAGAGGTTCTTCTCCCCCTCTACTCTGCCCTGGTGAGACCACATCTGGAATATTGTGTCCAGTTCTGGAATATTGTGTCCAGTTCTGGGTTGCTCAGTTCAAGAGTGATGTGGAGCTGCTGGAGAGAGTCCAGTGCAGGGCAACGAAGATTATGCAGGAAATGGAGCACCTACCTGATGAGGAGAGGCTGAGGGAGCTGGGTCTCCTGAGCTTGGAGAAGAGGAGACTGAGGGGTGGCCTTATTAATGTCTATAAATATGTGAAGGGTGGGTGTCAGGAGGACAGCCCCAGGCTCTTCTCAATGTCATCTAGTGCTAGGATGAGGGCAATGATTGCCAGCTGGAACAGAGGAGGTTCCACATAAATGTGAGAAGGAACTTCTTCCCAGTGAAGGTTACATAGCAGTGGAACAGGCTTCCCAGGAAAGTTGAGGAGTCTCCTTCATCAAAGACATCTAAGACCCGTGTGGATGTGTTCCTGTGTGTCTTGGTCTAGCTGATCCTGCTCTGGCAGGGGGATTGGACTGGATGGTCTTTTGAGGTCCCTTTCAATCCCTAATGATTCTGTGATTCTATCCCAAGGGATGTCTCCTACTTCCAGCTCACGTTTAGCGCAGCAGCCCTTCACACCTCCCAGCCAGTGCAGCACCACCGCTACCAAATTGCTGGTTAAATGAGAATCCAAAGGAACATCTAAGAATTCCATCACCACCACCCGGACACGCGTCTCCGGGCTGTTTACCCTCAAATGAGCTGTCGCAGGTAATTTAGCGGCTGCATTAAGTGTCGCTTCTCACTCCCAGCCGCCTCGCTGCGGGCAGCCCCGTACCAGCACACGCCTTCATTCCCCATCAGGGGAGAGAAGTGAGAATGGCACCATTTTTCTGAATTAAAACCCAAATACCCGACATGTCACTACCACCTAAAGGAACAAAGCTCCACAGCCTCCTCGAGCAGGTGTGTAGTTTGCGTGTTCCCACTGACAAGCAGGAGCAATGCTCTGCTAAACACCTACACTGCCACGATGAGAGCAGCCCAGAGCTGTTCTGCTTAAAAAGGCAAAGAAGGAAAAGATATCAGAAAGTTCCTTCAGCTCCTCAAGCTTCACACCAGCAGGAAAATCTTACAGCTTCAGCACTGTCCTTTCAAACTGGCTTCCACCATCCCGACCCCGAAAGCCAGCCCGTAGAGTGAGGTCTTCAGAATTAAGATATATTAATACATTAGATTATTTTCATAATAAGATGCTGTACTAGGGGTGTTGTGCCATCGTGGCGAGTCAGATGATGAGGAGCCAGCAATGAGCTCTTGTGGCCAACAGGACCAACAGCACTCTGTGGTGGATCAGAATGGAGGCGGTTAGTAGATCAAGAGAGGTTCTCCTCCTCTGCTCTGCCCTGGTGAGACCACATCTGGAATATTGTGTTGAGTTCTGGGCCCCTCAGTTCCAGAAGGACACAGAACTGCTGGAGAGTCAGTCCAGTGGAGAGCCAGAAAGATGAGGAAGGGAGTGGAACATCTCCACGATGAGGAAAGGCTGCTGAGGGAGCTGGGTCTCTTCAGCTTGGAAAAAAGGAGACTGAGTGACCCCATTAGTGTTGATAAATATAGAAAGGGCAGGTGTCAGGAGGATGGAGCCAGGCTCTGCTCAGTGGCATCTAGTGATAGGACAAGGGGCAATGGCTATCAGCTGGGACAGAGGAGGTTGCACATCAATCTGAGAAGGAACTTCTTCCCAGTGAGGGTGACAGAGCCCTGGAAGGGGCTGCCCAGGGAGGTTGTGGAGTCTCCTTCACTGGAGGTGTTTAAAACCCTCCTGGACATGTTCCTGTGCAACCTGATCTACAGGATCCTGCTGTGGCAGGAGGGTTGCACTGGATGATCTTCCAATCCCTAGTTTTCTGTTCCATAATATTCTGTGACAGGCAGGACAACAGCTTTTCCTGCCTCTGCGGCCAAGGAAGCTTGGAGAACTCTTACCTATACTTCAGTATTTCTGGCTGTACAACGTGGGCAGGGATGCCAACCTTCTTTTCCAAATGCCTTCAGAACACAAGAAAGTGAAGGTTCTACATCCAAAACAAAGATAATTCCCATACCTTTTCCTAACACTTGGGTGTGCCTCATTTTCCTCAGCTCCAGCTTGCAGCCACCTCATCCTCAAAGTGGAATCTGAACTCCCTAATCTTCATTACTGAGGATGTTCCCAGGGCTCTTCTTTGCCAGGGGCCAATAACACTTGGGCTGTTTAAGGTCTGTAAACATAGAATAATTAGGGATTGGAAGGGATCTTGAAAGATCATCCAGTCCAATCCCCCTGACACAGCAGGATCACCTAGACCAAGTCACACAGGAACATATCCAGGTGGGTTTTAAACCTCTCCAGAGAAAGAGACTCCACAACCTCCCTGGGCAGCCCCTTCCAGGGCTCTGTCACCCTCACTGGGAAGAAGTTCCTTCTCAGATTGACGTGGAACCTCCTCTGTTCCAGCTCACACCCACTGCCCCTTGCCCTATCACTAGAAGACATTGAGAAGAGCCTGGCTCCATCCTCTTAACATCTACCCTTCAAATATGGGGAGATCAAGAATTAATTAGACAAGGGATTTCTGAGCCACTAGGGTAGGCTTCCTCGCAATGCAGGGGGCTGTCACAGAGAGCAGGAAGACAGCAGAAGTGGAACAAAAAACAGTAAGAAACGGATCTGCAGCCACCCAGTACCCCTGTAGGACTTTTTATAACTTGACCCCCCGTTAATAATCCACAGAGGGACCTCTGTGTGGCTGACTCCAGAATAAGGCTGCTTTTCACTGGCTATCAGGTCAGTGACTCAGAACACACAGTAAAGAAAAGCAACCTTCGAGGAGCAAAACCAGCACTAACTGCTATCAGCTAGCAAAAGCCATGTCCAGGTTTGTCAGCCACCCTGGCCAAAACACAGCAGTACTTCAGCATCACGGGGAGCCATCGCTTCCATCAAGTCAGCGCCTCTACCCCAGCTAGTCCAGCCCAGCAAGTTCACCAAAACCACATCTGAACTCCTCAGCTCCACAGGGTTTAAAGACCAAAATAAGTGAGTTTCAGAGAGGGCTCCCAGCTTGCAGGAGATGCTCATGGTGGCACCAGCACCCAGCACCTTCTCCATCCCTGGTATCAGTCTCATAAGTGCTCCTGCTTGTGATCTTTTTGCAGAGCAAGTCACACACTGTTCGCTTCTCTAACACCAGTCCCTGAGGGCACAGGACCATGGGGTGTCCACCAGTCAGATCTGCTGCTACCCTGTTAGGATGCTCTGACAAGCTGCAGCTGAAGTCACCACCCCTCAGAGCTGTGCTACAGGACACATCTCGAGGTCACACAGCCCCACTGTGAATGCTTCCCCAAGTGGCCACCAAACCAGGACACCCTGCCTCTTCCTCCCCCCGGCCATCATTCACGTAGCACAGAGACCCTTCTCAGATTTACAAACCCATTTACAAACCTGGCGCTAGATACCCAAGCACCTAGAGAAGTATTTAAAAACAAAGAGCTCCCCGTAGGTCCCCATATACCTTCTTACATTAAAGAAACTCATTTTTGAGGGACACATCTCACCTGATAGCTCCTCTGGTCCGCTTAAGCTCTGCAGCTCCACAACCACGCTTCAGTTGAGCACCACAGCAAGAACCCATCACACTACCAAGTACCCCTGAGCCTGGGGGCTGCCCCACATTTATACCCACCCACAGGAGGAGCTCATCCCTCCTCCCAAACAGCTAATTGCAAATTGGATGAAGGCTTTGGGGGATTGATGACCCTGAAGGGACTGATGCACCCCAAGGTGCAGGGGTGTGGAAGGGTCCAGCCCCTAAGATGATCCAGGAAAGGCTGGTCCAGGGCTGACCCTGATTAGCAGCACCTCACCCCATTGTTGCTTTAGGAAAAGCCAGGCTCCTGTTCCTGGAGAGGAAACCCAGTGAACAAAGAGCTTCTTCAGCTGCCTCTCTGCAGCCTGTGGGCTGGCAGGGAACTTCTGCCCTCAGAATCATTCACTGAAGTAAAAATCGCGCGGCGTAGAAAAGAATGAAGAGCCCCCACATGCATGTTAATTACTTAAATTATTGAAGTAATTAGTTTTATTTATTAAATACAATTATTTATTTAAATACATGTGCTCGTGTTGTCAGATGGCAGCAACAAATGGCCAGTGATGAGGAAGCCACTTCTGAGGAGCAGCTGGGGCAGCTGGCTCTGAGCGGGGCTGCACCAGGACTCAGTGGAAACACGGGGACAAATGGGGACACTTCAGTCTCTTAGCCCTAATGGGAGCAGAACTCATGAGCTGATCAAAAACTTCCCTGTCTGCAGCCTGTTTTTGTCTTCAACGTGTGCCCTCAGCAATTGCTGGGCTGCAGCACTGACTGGGAGCCTCCTCAGCACCTCCCATCCAGCCACAGGCAGTGCACAAATCCTGCTGCACCAGGAGGGTCTCAGGCATCCCCACAATCATCTTGTCCCCCAGAGGCCAGGAACATAAATCTTCTCTTCAGAAATCTGACCAATTTGTCTGGAACTAGCTTGTCTGGAACAATTTGGGGTTTGCTGGTGTTGGTCCTGACACTAAAGGAGCCCCTTTTGCAGAGGGTGAAGCTCCTGGTGTCACCACAGGGGTGGTGGGTGGCAATTTGCCTTCTCTTAGGTGAGGGGGATAAGACAAACCCCCCACATACTCCTCCCACCAGCCAGCAAATGGGGTGATCTCCACTGATGATGGAGCAGACAAAGCTCAAGGCACTGAGGAACACTTTGCTCCTCTAGTGACCCTCACAAACTGAAGACATTGCCCATAATGTTGTGGCCACGGGTGCTGTCAGTGTTCCAGTTTAAGAGATGTGCTGCCTTCACGCTGTAACCCTCAGCCAAGCTGGGTGTGCGTGGGTCAGGTTGGCCACAGATCCTCTACTCTGGTGAAAGTTGGTCCAAAGATTCAAAAAATGGCTATTTTGGACAATCTCTTCCAGAATCTCCTCCAAATCTTACAGGCCTAGAGGTGTCTTGGTCAATGGTGGAATGTTTTCAGCGTAACAGCTGGTGGTCTCTACTCAGCAAGATGCTGGCTACCTCTTGCCCATGGGTTTGGGTTGGTGCGAGTGGCAATATGGAACCAGGCTCTGGTTCTGTCATGTCTCTTCCCCACAGCAGTAACTCATGACCATGGAAATCCTGAAATGTATGTCCAGCCAGAAGCGGTTGCCCCAAGAACTTGTGGATTGGTGTTCAAGGATAGGTTAGATGGAGTTTTAGGGCTCTTAGTGTCATCTAATGATAGGACAAGGAGTAATGGTTGTCAGCTGGAACACAGGAGGTCCCACATTAATATCAGAAGGAACTTCTTCCCAGTGAGGGTAGCACAGCACTGGAACAGGCTGCCCAGGGTGGGTTGTAGAGTCTCCTTCTCTGGAGACATTTAAAACCCACCTGGATGTATTCCTGTGTGACTGGATCTAGGGGATCCTGCTGTAGCGGGGGGATTGGACTGGATGATCTTTTGAGGTCCCTTCCAATCCCTAATGATTCTGTGATTCTGTGATGTCTGATGAACGATGTCCCTGACCATGGCAAGAGGGTTGGACTAGATGACCTTTAAAGGCCCCTCCAACTCTACTCATCCTGTGACGCCACGACCCACAGCAGCCTTGGCAAGCACAAAGAACTTCAGAAAGTGTTTAGCACTACCATGGGCACGGAGAAAGTGAGTTTTCAACTTAAGGTTGAAACAGACTTTAAACTGTTCAAGACTTTAAGGATGTGAGCTCCTAGTTTTGTGGCTCTGCTGAAGTAAGGACCCATAGCAGCCACGCATCAGATTTGCTAGCCAGTTAAAGTCTGTTTTAACCTTAGTTTAAACAGTTTAAAGAACCTGATCAGAGTCAGATCCAGGCACAATTCCTGTTGCCCAAACACTGGAGCACCAGCCACAGGGATTTACACCCCTGGAATCCTCCCTGGAGCTCCGGCATCAGGGTGCTGCTGGCTGCAGCCGACATGCTGGTTGCCGTCAGTCATTTGGACTATTTGATTATCCTGGAGGAGCAAACATATCCTGGCAATTAACTGTGCAGCTTCAGCTGGGCTTTGGCACTTGTTTTATTTATTAATAATTACGGGTGGAGGAAAACGAAAGCCAGCACGAGGGCTCCATCTGAATGAGCCCTTTGCTGCTCCCCTGCTTTAATCTGCAGGGGCTGCCTGCGCTCCCAGAGTAAACTCTTTAAAGATTTAATCAAATAAATTAATCCCCCAACTCGCCGGGTCCCTCAGAGCTGCCATTCAGGAGGCGGCTTATTTTCCACTTCCCAGGAGCCCAGTTCCTGCCGAGCGCGATTTTAAATGAAACAGCCCTTTAAAAAATTGTCCAGATCAAAGATTTGCTCTGAACACCCCCCCTCCCTCCTCAGTTTCTATCCTGGTGTTTGCTGGATATGAAATTGAGAGCCATTTAAATTCAACAGCAGCCATGGAGCTCTGCTAAAGGCAGGGGCTGCTCAGAGCTGTTAGGGGGAGAGATGGCATTTAGCAGGAAGGGGCTGTCTTTCTAGCCCCGCCGCTGCCTGCTCTGACCTTGGCCAAGTCATTTCAACACTCCACGCTGCTTAGTCGTCTGTAAAATTAGTAGAATCGTGTTTACTCACCTCCCAGAGATACAGCGAAGGTCGCCGCGCGCAAGACGCTCCAAGACCTTCGGCAGGGAGAAGTTGTACCCGCTGGTTTCCACACGGCACCCGGGGCCAGATCCTGCCAGTCCCCAGGGTTCACCTGAGCCTGAAGGAAGAGACCCCAGCGCCACAGGGTGAGCTGCTCCTGGGTGAGGGCCAGCAGCTCTGGGTGAGGGCCAGCAGCTGAGATGGGTATTGTTGAGGTCTAGTAACAAAATGCTACTCCCCAGAAATGAGGCTGGGTCACCTCTGTGCTTTAAGTCAGAATCCAACCAGTTCTGACCTTGAAACAACACAATCAACAGAGCAGCCAGTGCTGAAATCACACAGGGTTCATCTGTCAGATGGAACGAGACTGAAAAACCTCTCACCACAGAATCACAGAACATCAGGGACTGGAAGGGACCTCGAAAGATCATCCAGTCCAATCCCCCAGCCACAGCAGGATCACAGAATCACAGAACATTAGGGATTGGAAGGGACCTCGAAAGATCATCCAGTCCAATCCCACAGCCACAGCAGGATCACCTAGACCAAGTCACACAGGAACATATCCAGGTGGTTTTAAATGTCTCCAGAGAAGGAGACTCCACAACCCCCCTGGGAATTGGTTCTGCCAACCATTTCCCCTGGAAACACACCCCATCCCACAGCCTGCCTGAGCCCTGCTGGGACCACTGCTGAGACCTGATGTGCCCAACATCTGCTGAGCCATGTCACAGCTCTTAATTTCATCCAGATGTTTAGGATCTTCTCCACAAACAGAAGTTAGTACCCAGAAGGGACTAAAAGAAGCTTTCTAGAAAAAAATTTATATTTTCATCTTGGAGCTTCAGCATCTTCCCCTTGTTTCATCATAGCTGCAGTCGTGGAGATCTGGAGCTTAGGGAGATGGTTTAGCTATGGGCTTGGGACACTTGGGTTAATGGCTGGGCTCAAAGATCTTAAAAGTCTTCTCCAACCTAAATAATTCTCTGATTCTGTGAAAGTGATGCTCAAGCAGATGCTTTGGGTTTAATTCTGTGCCCAGATCAGCCTTCCCACCTCGATGAAGCAGCCAAGCAAGGACTCATCCAGATCAGCTGTAGTGGCTGAAGCACATGAGGCAAACGGAGACAACTGGGGATGAAACCAAACAGGAACAAGAAACAGGCACTTGTCAGAGAAAGACAAAGCACCTCCATGCTGCACGGATGGGCAGTGGTGGGCTGAGCACCCTCATTTATCTCCAGCACCTGCAGAGGAAACAGGCTGTGGGAGAAGCAGTTAACAGAGGCATCGCTGTCTCCTCATTTATTGCCCTTTCTTCCAGAACTGCAGGAGAGGCAGTGGGCACCCCTCTTAAATCCTGAGGTTGCTGTTAGGAGATCATTACACCAACACAGTCCATTTTACACCAACTCAGGTCGTTTTACCCCAACACAGGACATTTTACACCAAGGCAGCACAGACACAGGCTGTTCAGGATGTGATCAGAAATGAGGAGACAGTGCAGAACTCCTGAGCAAGTTGTTGTGGGGGGTTTGGATGAGGAGACCTTTGGAGGTCCCTTCCAACCCTGTGATGATGTGGTCTCACCTACAGGTAGCAAAGCAGTGCTGGCACAGGCAGGGGTAAAGGCACTGCCTGGAGCCTCAGGGCTGAGTCCTGTGATGGGGCTGAAGCCATCGTACCTGCCCCAAGGCAGGGAGAGCTCCAGCCCAGGAGGGCTGCCTACGAGCCACAGGCGAGCCACCAGACGGGTGCTGGGAGCATCACCAGTTCCAGTGTGGGCACCCCACAGCCCACTCATCCCCCCAGCACCGTGCCCAGTGCGCGGGGCCGTTTGCAGAAGCTGCTTTATCAGCATCACAGAGCTTCCCCCAGAAATCGCTGTATCATTAACCCGAGCTTGGCTTTGAACCAGGGCTCTAAGAGTTTATCCAAGTGGTAGCTAAAAGGCATTTAATAGCACAGCCCAGCCAATAAGCAATGAATTATTTAGAATATTTTACTAAGAATAATTGCTGGTTTTAAAGAGGATTTTTTTTTCCCCACCGTCCTCCCTGGGGCCAGTAAATGATTTCACCGTAGTAATAGCGAGAGTAAGGGAAACAAAACCAAGCCCAAAATACAAAGCCACCAAACAGCTAAACCGTGATGCAGAGGAGAAACAGTATCTCAAATGTGGTTTCAGCCCGTGTTTATTAAGTAAAGTAAATACACAACTGCAGACGATGAAGCAAACGCGCTGCCAAGAGCCAGGTTTGCAGCCCAGCTAGTCCAGGCAGGACCGTGCACACTCTCTACTTTTCAAATCTATCAGGACTCCCCTAAAACGCTTAAGTAAAAGTGGCTTCATGTCCTGACCCCCCCTACCTGAGATCCAGTGGGTGCTCCCTGACATGATGCTGCAGGGAGCACCAGAGCCAAGCCCCTGTGCCCAGCCCAGGACGGCTGCACCACTGGCAGAGCTGCGGCACGTGGCCATCCCAGAAACAGTCCACAGAACCACAGAACATCAGGGATTGGAAGGGACCTTGAAAGATCATCCAGTCCAATCCCCCTGACACAGCAGGATCACCTAGATCAAGCCACACGGGAACACATCCAGGCGGGTTTTAAACATCTCCAGAGGAGGAGACTCCACAACCCCCCTGGGCAGCCCCTTCCACTGCTCTGTCACCCTCACTGGGAAGAAGTTCCTTCTGATATTTATATGGAACCTCCTCTGTTCCAGCTGGCACCCGCTGCCCCTTGTCCTATCTCTTCACTTGGGACACCAGGAAACCCAGCAGAGAAGTGGAAACCAAACCCACCTCCCAAACCTCAGGGAGAAAACATCTGAGGACTTTCCAGCTGCCAGTCACTTCCCCTGGATTGCAAATGTTTCCTCTAATTAATAGCCCTCTGCTCCTTGAGTGTCTGCTAATGATAAGCTCAGGGCAAACGACCTGGAGCAGGAGCTCTCTATTGATCCCTGCATCGATTTTTTATCTCTCTCCCCTGTTGTTATTGTACATGCAAATGGCTGGTAATGACTCAACATTAGGGCCCCTCTTCAAGTGCCATTTAGGAAGAAGAGATGTCATCCAAGGGGCTCACATGGCACCTCTCCTTTCAATTCCTCCTGTTCTTGGCTGGGATGAGCCCCACAGCAAGAGGCATCCATCAGGGATGGGCTCACACATCATCTCGCTTTACTCTTCCTAAAATCTGCCTGAGGCACCTAGTTCTGGCCATGAAAAGCTCCACTTATGGGGGGGACAAGGGGAGCAGGACCCCAAGCTGAAGGGCAATTTAAACTCTCCATGATGAAGCCCCCAGCAGCGGGTGGAGAGAAAAGCAGAACCTTTTCCACAGGGCTGCGATCGGACAGGAACAACTTTGAGTCACAAACCTTTAGGTCAGGACTTTATTGGGAGGTTTTTTTACGGCCATTGTTTAAATTCTCCAGAATCTACCACTTGCCTGAGGAATCACAGAATCACAGAACATCAGGGATTGGAAGGAACCTCAACAGATCATCTAGTCCAATCCACCTGCCACAGCAGGATCCCTTAGATCCAGTTGCACAGGAACATGTCCAGGTGGGTTTTAAGTGTCTCCAGAGAAGGAGACTCCACTCCACTCCTGGGCAGCCCCTTCCAGTGTTCTGTCACCCTGACTTTGGAGAAGTTCCTTCTCAGATTGATGTGGAACCTCCCTCTGTTCCAACTCACACCCATTGCCCCTTGTCCTATCACTGGGTGCCCCTGAGCAGAGCCTGGCTCCATCCTCCTGACACCCACCCTTCACGTGTTTATAGACATTAATGAGGTCACCTCTCAGGCTCCTTTTCTCCAAGATGAAGAGACCCAGCTCCCTCAGCCTCTCCTCATCAGAGAGATATTCCACTCCCTTCATCATCTCTGTGGCTCTGTGCTGGCCTCTCTCCAGCAGCTCCGTGTCCTTCTGGAACTGAGTGGCCCAGAGCTGGACACAAGATTCCAGATGTGGTCTCAGCAGGGCAAAGTAGAGGGACAGGAGAAGCTCTCTGGATCTACTAACCACCCTGCTTCTAATCCACCCCAGGATGCTGTTGGCTTTCTTGGCCACAAGAGCACACTGCTGGCTCATGGTCATCCTGCTGGCCACCAGGACCCCCAGATCCCTTTCTCCTACACTGCTCTCCAGCAGGTCAGTCCCCAGCCTACACTGGTACCTGGGGTTGTTCTTGCCCAGATGCCAGACCCTGCACTGCCCTTGTTTTTCCTTCCTCTGAGCTTGCTGCTGCCAGCTTGCTCTGCCTAGACCAAACCACTTGTTGAGGGGAGCATCTGCTGTCTTCTCTCCATCTTCAGCCTCTTTGCCTGGGACTGGTGAGTTCTGTGCTGCATTCTCCAACACCGCTGCCAGTGAAATGCTGCTTCTCCCTCGTCTTGCTGCCTTCCCCCCTGCAACACACAAACCTTGCAGCCCAACACACCCCATCACGCTCTTGGCAGCACGAACCAGAAGCAGCAAAGCCCCAAAGCACCAAGCAGATGCTGCTTGAATGAGGTTAAGAAATGACCAGTCTCAGTGCTGGTGGGGAGGGAGGGAGGACACCCCACAACACCGCTGCTCCTCCATCCCAGCCAGAGCTGAGCTGCTCAGCTCAAAAGCCAAATTCTACGGGTTTTCTTGGGAAGTTCCTGATGTTCTCTCCTGGATGGACCAGCAGAAGTCAGGAGAGCAGCCTCTCCTCTGGTGCTTTGGCATTTCTTTTCTGGGAAGCTCCTCGGTGCAGGCGCAGAGCCAAGGCTCTGTTTCACCACCCACGGCCCAGCCGGCCTCGAGGGATGGCAGGAGAACCGCTGAGCGCCTGGCTTTGTGCTCCAGCAAGTGACATCACTTGCTAATGGCCAGGGATCTGGGGCTCTTCTGCCAAATCTTGTTTCACAAATTGATTCCTGCAGCTGGGAGAGGATTTGTTCTGTCCTGAAGAGCAGTCTGACTCAAAAGGTGATGGCTGCACGCAGCTCAGAAACAGTCTGCAGCAGAATGAGCTGCCCTGTCCTGGGGTGCCCTGGTGCAGGGGCTCTCAGAGCCGACAGGAGAGTGGCTGAGGTCAACGTTCAGTCCATTTTGGAGCCCAGACGAAAGGCCAGAGAAAGGGTAGAGAAGTCATCCAACCAATGGATCAAGGTGACCCAAGCTCCAGCAAGGTGTTCGAGCCAAAATGAAGCCACCAAACCCCTGCTCCAGGAGAGCTGATGCAAAGTTTTAGGGTTTCTGAGCAAAGGTGTCAATGAGGTTTATGACATGAGAGGAAGGTCATCCTCACATGTCCTGTGATTCATTGAAGAGGTGACCTGTGACACCCAAACCCAGGTATGAGCAAGGGAAAGAAATAAGAAGTGTCCAGTTCTGGAGCCCCCAGCACAGGATGGATTTAGACAGACTGCAGTGTGTCCTGAGGAGGGGCCACTCAAGTGACCAGGGAACAGAGGGAGCATCTCTCCTATGAGGACAGGTTGAGAGAGTTGGGGCTGTTCAGCCTGGAGAAGAGAAGGCTCTGGGGGGACCTTCTTTTGACCTTCCAGTACCTGAGCAGAGCCAACATGAAGGCAGGGGAAGGTCTTTTCAAGAGGGTTTGTACAGGTAGGACAAGGAGCAGTGGGTTAAAGCTGGGAAAGGAGAGATTTAGGCTGGGTAGTGGAAAAAGGTTCTTCAGTGTGAAGGTGGTTGATGGCTGGAATGGGCTGTCTGGGGAGGTGGTGGAGTGATTTAAGGTCAGGCTTGATGAGGCTCTGAGCAACCTGACCTAGGTAGAGTTGTCCCTGTGCAGGGAGGTTGGACTAGCTGACCTCTAGAGGTCCCTTCCAGCCTAGAACCTTCTGGAAGTGGGAACAGAGGAAACGAGGGGCCAGATCACAGGAGAAAAGCTCATTTCCCCAGGTCTCTTTAAGGAACCTGGGGCTGTAAACGCCGAACGAATTCATCTGATGACTCTCCGAGACGTCTAGACACTTGCTGGAGCTGATAGGAAGCTGGCATCAGCAGAGCTCTTTGAGCCTTTCTTGCCTTTCTCTTTTTTAAACTAGTAATAAGATTCTTTTCATATTAAGCTCTGCTGGAAAGCCCTGCTTGCATGCAGACAGCTGCTCTGCCTGTAGACACCATCCAAAAGGCAGCTACACACGACAGCTCCAAGCGAAGCAGCGGGCGTTTGCTCACGTGAGCGTTTCCACAGGGACTGCAGGAACTCGCAGCTATTTTTTGGGGTTTGGTTCTTTAACCCTGTTTTAAAGTCAAAGCCTTGTCCTGAAGCAAATGCCAACAACCCACGTGGGAAGACACCTGAAAAACGAGTGACAGCCTGAAAAGCAGCAGCTCCCACCAGGGTTAACCAGAAATGCAAACCCTGAGCTAAACACTCTGCAGCCCTGGAAACAGACTGTTCCCTGCGAGTGGCCAACAGACGCTTTGGAAGCCGGAGAAAGCTGGGTGAATCATGGAATCATCCAATGGCTCAGGCTGGAAAAGACCTTACAGCTCATCTACTCCAACCCCCTGCAATGGGTAGTGATGCCCCTCAACCAGAGACTTGTTTGCTCAAGACATCATCCAACCTGGTCTTGAGCACCTCCAGGGAGAGGGCAGCCACAGCCTCTCTGGGAAATCAACTCCAGTCTCTCTCCATCCTTGCACTCACAGAATTCTTCTGGTTGGAAAAGATCCCTGAGATCATCAAGTCCAACCATCACCCCTACTCTACAACCCTAGACCAACCATCAGCCCTAATCAGATCCCTCAACTCCACATCTAAGCGACTTTTAAACACATCCAGGGACGGGGACTCAACCACCACCCTGGGCAGCCCATTCCAGTGCCTGACCCCTCTCTCCAGGAGGAATTTCTTCATCATGTCTAGTCTAAACCTCCCCTGTTGAAGCTTGAAGCCCTTCCCTCCGGTTCTATTGCTGATGACCCATGAGGAGAGACCAGCACCACCACCTCTACAGTGTTCTTTCAGATAGTTGTAGAGAGCAATGAGGTCTCCCCTCAGCCTCCTCTTCCTCAAACTAAACAGCCCCAACTCTCTCAATCTCTCCTCATCAGACTGATTCTCCAGGACCTTCTCCTGCTTTGTTGCCCTCCTCTGCCCTCACTCCAGCACCTCGATATCTCCCTTGTACTGAGGTGCCCAAAACTGGACCCAGTACTCAAGGTGCAGTCCCACCAGTGCTGAGTACAGGGGGACAGTCACCTCCCTGCTGGGGACACAGATTCTAATCCAGGCCAGGATGCTACTGGCCTTCTTGGCCACCTGGGCACACTGCTGGCTCACATTCAGCCGCCTGTCAATTCGATCCAAATTCTATTCTGAACCTCTTCTCCTTCAGTTTCAAACCATTCCCCCTTGTCCTATCGCTAGATCCCTTTGAGGAAAGTCCCTCTCCAGCTTTCCTGTAGGATCCCCTTGGGTATTGGAAGGCAGCTCTACGCCTGAACCCCTGAAATCCTTCCTTGCAGGTCTACAGAGAGAAAACAAAACCAAATTGCACCAAACCCACTTCAAATTAAAACCAAATTCCATGAGAAAGGCCATTTGCAAAGGCCCTTTCCCAGTGTTTGTCCCCATTAGAACGCAACGGGAGGGTGGGAGAGTTAATTGGCAAATGTGCTTCAGATGAAACATCACTTCCCTCCCAGATGGAAACCCTGCAGTTAAGCAAACAGGTAAAAAAAGTTCAGACAGAAAATGCAGCTGTGGAGGGAGAGAATCAGCTCGGATTAAAGCCATTGGCATGCACTGCATGGGGATGCTTTTGTTGAAAAGCAGTGCAGATGCTGCTGCAGCCCTGGCCCACCCCTTCCCATACCTGCTCAGCCCTCTCCATCAGCAGCCCCTCGGCTGCCTGATCTCTGCATCATGCACAGAGCAGAATCACAGAGCATTAGGGACTGGAAGGGACCTCGAAAGATCATCCAGTCCAATCCTCCTGCCACAGCAGGATCACCCAGACCAAGTCACACAGGAACACATCCAGGCAGGTTTTAAACATCTCCAGAGAAGGAGACTACACAACCCCCCTGGGCAGACCCTTCCAGTGCTCTGTCACCCTGACCTTGGAGAAGTTCCTTCTCAGACTGATGTGGAACCTCCTATGTTCCGGCTCACTCCCATTGCCCCTTGTCCTATCAGTAGATGACACTGAGCAGAGCCTGGCTCCATCCTCCTGACACCCACCCTTTCCATATTTACCAACATTCATGAGGTCACCCCTCAGTCTTCTCTTCTCCAAGCTAAAGAGACCCAGCTCCCTCAGCCTTTCCTCGTCAGGGAGATGTTCCACTCCCTTCATCACCATTGTGGCTCTGTGCTGGACTCTCCCCAGCAGGTCTGTGTCCTCCAGGAGCTGAGGGGCCCACAACTGGACGCAACACTCCAGATGTGTCTAATTCAAACCCAGCGTGGCACAGGAAAAGGAGCAGGGAGCCGCTCACAAGATCGTTTTTGGGGAGATCTCCCCCAGAAAACGTTCCCACCGCAGGGGCACTGGGGAGGCTGCTCTGTGCTGCACAATCTCCCACCTGAAGCCCTCGCATCCTAAACGCACCTTCCCGCAGACATAGCCCAGTACACAGTGCCACCTCCTGCCAGGAGCCTCTGGTTTGTGCAGATCGTCCCTAACCAGCCTCTTCCCACTCGCTTCAGCGATGCAAGTTAATTTCTGGCCGGCTTTTCTAAGATGCAGGTCACGAACGGCCAGCGAGCTCGGAGACACGGTGCCGTCTTCGCCCTCCAGACCTCCGGGAGCAGGCAGCAGCAGCAGCCGCAGCAGCGCCAATCCAGACCCAACCGTGACATCTAGTGGGTAAGCGGCTGAACGCTACCCTTCTCCTCCGGAGAGCACAGAAGCAAGGTCATCCTTCCCTCCCCACCCACCCCTGCCCTCTGGCAGCAGCATCTCTCCTGGGGAAGGACCCTGAAGCTCCCAGCCAGCTCCAGTCCCTCACGCCTGAGGGACGTGACCCGGCTCTGGCAGGGAACATGGTGATTCCACACTCAGCTGCAGCACAGAAAACCCCACAAATGCTCCCGGCTCTTTGCTGGGGTCACAGTGAGGAGGTTCCAGCTGTATTTTTCAGGCGGCTTCCAGCTGCCCAAAGGCAAGAGCCCTTGTTTTCTGTGATGCTGTCTGGCTGCAGACCTGGGTGTTTGTGCCCAGAAGCATGAGGGTGGGCAGACAACATTCCTGCTGAGCCCCCCAGAATCTCTGGCTCTTGCAGCATCGAGCCTTGCGTGCCCCTTCCTCAGCTTCCAGGACGTGGCAACACCTTTGTGTAAGAACAACCCTCACAAAGAGGCAAACAAAGAGGACAAATTTCATTAGCTTTCAAAACCGGGTCACAAGTGTTTGCTTCTTATTGTCTTCCTTCGAGTTCTCTTTGCAGGAAAGATTGTGATCAAACCGCAGGGGACTGCTGCCAAGAGCTTCAAAGCAGTCGGGCTCCTGAAGTGGGTAAGAGCACCTGGAACTGGACTCTGTCCCAGCCAAGAGTGGTTTGTCCTGGGACTCCTTCTGCACCTGCACGTTTTCTGTGTCTCCATTGACCCCACCCATTCAGCCCAGTAAACAGGTCGTGTGGCGTTAAAAAGACCACAAGGAGCTTTGAATAAAACATGAAAAAAAGATCAGGAAACTTGTTGTCCTCTTGAGATTGAGTTAAAACCCCAGGGTCAGGACTGACCTGTTGGAGAGCAGCACTGGAGAAAGGGATCTGGGGGTCCTGCTGGCCTCCAAGATGACCATGAGCCAGCAACTGTGCCTTTGTGGCCAAGAAGGCCAACAGCATCCATCCTGGGGTGGATCAGAATAGAGGTGGTTAGTAGATCCAGAGAAGTTCTCTGCCCTACTGAGACCACATCTGGAATCTTGTGTCTAGTTCTGGGCCCCTCAATTCCACAAGGATGCAGAACTGCTGGAGAGAGTCCAGTGCAGAGCCACAGAGATGATGAAGGGAGTGGAACATCTCCCTGATGAGGAAAGGCTGGGGCTCTTGAGCTTGGAAAAAAGGAGACTGAGAAGTGATCCCATTAGCATTGATAAATATGGAAAGGGTGGGTGTCAGGAGGATGGAGCCAGGCTCTGCTCAGTGTCATCCAATGATAGAACAAGGGGCAATGGGTGTGAGCTGGAACAGAGGAGGTTCCACATCAATCTGAGAAGGACCTTCTTCCCAGTGAGGGTGAAGCACTGGTACAGGACGCCCAGGGGGGTTGTGAAGTCTCTGTCTTTGGAGACATTTAAAACCCACTTGGACATGTTCCTGTGTGACTGCATCTAGGAGGATTGGAATGGATGATCTTTCAAGGTCCCTTCCACTGCCCAATGCTCTGTGATTCTCTGGTGTTTTGGTTTGGAAAGAACCTCAAAGATCACCTAGTTCCAACCCCCTGCTATGGGCAGTGACTTTACTACCAGTATACCAGGTGTAGCCGAGCCACTTCAGGGCAGTGTCACTGCTACCAAAGAGAATTAGAACATTCTCCCCAGGAGTGTCTGAAATGGTTAAACTCTGGAGCCAGCCATGCTGGCACCTCACACAGAGCTGAAGAAGGCAGCAGCCTACCAGCAGTGTATCCCCAGCTCTGGGATCTGGGCACCTCCTCCAGCCCAACTGCACGAGGGGTTCACAGATGGCTCAGGAGCATGGTGATGGGGTTAGGTGTCACCTCATCCAACTGCTGTGGTGTGCAGAGACCCAGCTCTCTTCACACACAGAGGTAGCTGGGGCAAGCGCAGGGAGATGCCCCACAAGCTGTGTGCAGGCAACTCTGGTTGATCCTCCACCAACAGGGGAGCTCATCTCTGTGTCTAAGTTGATGAGGACAAAGTGCTCTTGAACCTGGCTCACAAAACCAGTCAAATGATCACCAACTTTTATGTAAAGGAAACACTGAGGTTTTCTCTAGGGAGTCTCCTCCAGTGGAGACGTTTAAGACCCGCCTGGATGTGTTCCTGTGTGACTTGGTCTAGGTGATCCTGCTGTGGCAGGGGGATTGGACTAGACGATCTTTCAAGGTCCCTTCCAATCTCTAACGATTCTACGATTCTATTAGTAACCTCAGACACACATCCCTGAACAATCTGACATCCTTTGTGGAACAGTCGTGTCTCATGTGTCCCCAGTGCAAGTGATACCCTACAAAAAGCAAAGTGAGGGTACTCCAGTGTCTCCTTCAGAGCTCAGAGGAGATGCAGGGGAATGGGCAGCTGGCACAGGACCAGAACCAAGGGAGGCTGCTGAACCCCACAGCTCGCCTGGAGGAACTATTTCAAGCATGTTAAATTTTAACCACACATGGCAGCATCTCCGTGCCCCACAGAGAGGTCACTGCACAGAGCCATAAGCTCCATCCCAGGCTGGTCCAAAATAAGAAACAGTTTTTCAAAACATCCCAGTTCCCTGCAAGCTGGGAGTCTGGAACAGAGCTCTGCCTCCGGGCAAGAGAACACACAGCTCCCTTCATCCATGACCTTTAAATTGTCAGGAAACAAATACAAGCAACCTTCCTCGAGAACCTATGGGGAAGGTGAAAGGAGAACACAGAACCATTCAGGTTGGAAAAGCCCCCTGGGATCATCGAGCCCAACCATCACTCCTAATCTACAAATTCACCCCTAAACCAGATCTTTTGAGGTCCCTTCCAATCCCTGATGCTCTCTGGTGTCACCATTATAGGGTGCTGTGCCTGATCAAGATTATAGATAGGAGAGGGAGCAGAGCAGGTAAGTGGGGGGGTCAGCTTGATCTGGTTGTAGATGTTGCTGCTCACTGCAGGGGGTTGGACTAGATGAGCTGTGAAGGTCCCTTCTATCCCAAGGGGTTCTACAATTCCAGCCATCAAAGCCCTTGAAGCCCCTAATCTGGAGCTTGACAGCCACCCTTTCCAAGGGGTGTCTAAGAATCACAGGGGTGTGACTGCTGAGAGATCACCCTCAGCACTGGCACGTGCCACACGAAGCCAGCTGAGACACACAAACCCTGCTGGTCCCTGGGGCTGTGACCCATCAGGACACACAGCCATCTCCCGCTTGAAGAAACCACTTTACTGTGGCAAGAGCCTCCGTCACCTTCATCGTGCCCTCAGAGCTGGCATCTGTGCAGCAACCTGCAGCGCTCTTCCAGAGCGGTGCCAGGACCACTTGGCATGGAGGAGCCTGCAGGCAGCGGGGCCGCAGACATTCCCGGTGCCGCAAGCGCAGCTGCTGGTCAGTACAGCTGCTGCCTCTCCTTCGGGGTGGGGAGCGAACAAATTAATCAATGAAACCGAATCTGATTCATCAGAAACTGCGGCCATCTGTTGGCCTATTAATAGATGCAGAGCTCCTGCAAAGCAGTGCTGTTGGTGCTCCAGGGGCATCTTTTTCTGGAGGGAAGGCCGAGGTGAACAGCACCTGCCGTGCTGGGGGGCAGGGGGGGTGATGGTGCTTAAACAGCTTAAAGCTGTTTATTATTGCAGCTGTGCAAAAGCAAAGGAGGGGGTTTCTCCCCACATCACCCTCGGAAGGCTAAAGCCTCATTCACTCAGGATTTGTTATATATCATGGTCAATACAGACCTCCTGGAACACCCTGCCCACTTCTACGGTCTTCTCCTGAGGAAGGGAGAGCAGGTTCAAGCAGGCAGGTGTCTCATGACCTTCCAGCCCCACCTTTGACAAGGAACAGCTCCACAGAGGTCTGTCTGGGGTGCACAACAAAACCAGGACAGAGACAACCAGTAAAACCCAAGTGCTTGATGCTGCAGAGAGCCAGCAGCTGAACCAAACACTCCCCGCTCACACGTGCCAAGGAGTTTCTTTAAGAGGAGCTGAACTATCACAGTGCAGTGGCCTACTTCTCCTTGACTTCCAGCTTCTTGTCCTTGAAACGTCGTGACCGGAGGGACCAGCCTCCTTCACTTGCCCCACTATGACATGTTCTCCCTGCAGCAGAGCCAGCAGCTGCACCAGCCACGAGCAGCTTCGCACTCCTGGGATTCACAGCAAAGGCGAAACCCACGGAGCCCATCCCTGCTCTGGTGCCTGCAGAGGGGAACACAAGGAGCCCTGTTCTTGTACCCTGCTCCCCCCATGCAGCCCCACTGCTGCACAATTCACTTCCCCAGCTCAGGAATGAAACCAGTCGAGGGTGGCTGCTGTCAAACGGGTCATCTACAGATGTTAGACAAACCACAGCCCACACAGCCAGGGTAGGACAGCAGCAGCAGCTCCTGCAGATGAAACACAGAATCCTAAGGGATTGGAAGGGACCTCAAAAGATCGTCTAGTCCAACCCACCTGCCACAGCAGGATCACCTAGACCAAGCTGCACAGGAACACATCCAGGCGGGTTTTAAACATCTCCAGAGGAGGAGACTCCACAACCCCTCTGGGCAGCCCCTTCCAGTGCTCTGTCACCCTCACTGGGAAGAAGTTCCTTCTGATATTTATATGGAACCTCCTATGTTCCAGCTCACACCCATTGCCCTTGTCCTATCACTAGATGACATTGAGAAGAGCCTGGCTCCATCCTCCTGACACCCACCCCTTTTTGAGAAGCAATATTTGAGAAGCAGCCACAATGATGAAGGCAACAAGCTGCAGCTTGGGAGCAGCAGCTCAAGCCCTCAACCCTCTGCACACAAAAAACAAAGCTGGAGCCATGAAATAAGATCCAGGCTCCAGCAAAGTGGACTATTTCCAAGTATTCAAAAAGCTTCAGACAGCTGCGGGGAGGAAGAAAACTCTCACAGCCTGTGACAAGGCAGAGTGGGGCAGACATGAAAACAAGATCTCCTCCAAAGCAGAGAGGACACTGAGCCTTTGACAAGGCTGGGAGGCCTGGGGGGTGCTGGCTGGGCACATTCTGCAGGCTCCCGCTGCATGACGATGTTTGAAGAAAATCCTCCTCCAACATATTTGACAAGACTCACCCACCCAGAAGATGCCCAACAACCTCACCCAGCTGCGAGTCACGTTTTGCAGGATCAGGAGAGAGCATGGGATGCATCCCAGTGGGTAACAGCAACGGCTTCACTTCCTCTGGGGACTTGCTGTTAAACCCAGCCTCTGCGCAGCAGCACCTGGCCAACCTGAAGATGCTGATGGCCCGACAGAAGGCTGAGTACGAAGCTCAGATTGCAAGGTAAAGGGTTTTCAAAACAGTGAGGCTCCAGGGAAGGCAACTCCTGGTCTGCAGGCATGTTGCTGCAGCCAGTGCCTCCACAGACCACTGAGAACATCAGCCAGGATCCAGCATTGCAGGAGTCATTTGCACATGGGGTGCTTGATAAACTCCAGAGCACCCAGAAGAGTGTTTGCAGGGCTGCTTGGAGCTCTTGAAAAGCCTCTGGTCTTTGACTTGCTCTTTCGTGTTAACCTCATTTAAGGCAAATGCCCCAGCATTTCTCTAGGGTCAATGTGGAGACTTCTAGACAGCATTAGCTCTCGGTCATTCTTCTCTACAAACTGCAAGTCATGAACTCTAACCGCTGCAAAGAAAGTGCTCCTAAGGACTTTTGCAGTTCCTAAGGCTAGAAATTGAGTAGTTTCAGCTGCTGCTCACTATCAAAGCAAAAAAGGCAGCAAGATTCCTGGGCTCTGCTTCCCCACTCGTGCTGCTTTGCTGTTGTAGAGTTAAAACAGAATTTAAAACATTAAATATGATGTTTTTAAACATGATGATCAGTTGTGTCACAGGTATGGCACACAAGTCGACTTCAAACACCTCGACCTGCATCGTCGCAACAGATGGCAAGCGGGGAAGGTGGAATTGCACTTCACACAGCACCCAAGGCAAAGAGCAAAACCAATTCCATCTTTAATTCCTCCAGGTATTCATCAATTTCTTCTTAGTAAAGAAGGCTGCAGCCTGCCTATTCACAGAATCACAGAACATTAGGGATTGGAAGGGACCATGAAAGATCCAGTCCAATCCCCCTGCCACAGCAGGATCACCTAGACCAAGTCACACAGGAACATGTCCAGGTGGGCTTGAAACCTCTCCAGAGAAGGAGACTTTACAACCCACCCTGGACAGCCCCTCCCAGTGCTCTGTCACCGTGAAGTTGTTCCTTCTCATATCTATTATTTTTCTGCAGTTTGAAGGAACTACAATAGAAGCAAAACCCTCTGTGTTTCCCAAAATAGGCTGCGTTTGCTGTTAGATGACTGTAGTATTCCACTAAAACATAAACCCCAAACCCAAAACAGACTCCTTTGGCCATATGGTTATTTATTGTAAATTAGAACATATTAAAATAAGCTGCAATTTTTAGTTAACACCACAAATAGGGAAAGTGCTGGGGATGCCAACACTAGCACCGATGGGAACATGTGTTAGCAAAGGTCAGCTTTTAGAAAAACCCTATAGCTTTATTAAGAAAGGGGAGTGGGGGTGGAAGTATCGTGTGATTTGTGGTGTCTTGGCTTCCCACCAGCCTGGAGCAGCGGAACAGGGAGCTGCAGTCAGATATTAAGGGCACGCAGTCCAAACTGGGACTGCAGCGTAAGCAGTACAGCCTGGTGGAGGTGAAAATGTGAAATGCAAAGAGAGCAAAGGAAGATGAAGAGAGATGAAATGAAGTGCTCCAGAAAGAAACGGAGGAGTTTTTTGAAACCTTTGGGGAAATTAACAGCTGGAAATAAACAGAAGTGCGTTCAGTTTCAGATGGAGCTGGGGGTAGGAGAGAGAAAAGCCACATCCATCCCGACTTCCGTGCAAACCCCATTTCCAAGCCAGGCTGCCTATAAACAAGTGGATGGCTGATACAGACTCACTGAGATCCCTGAACTCCAGGAGCTCTGCATCACCCTTCTCATGCCAAGGATGCTCCCCCTTACAGCTGGAAAATCTTTTGGACACTAGGCTGCCAGCTCAGAGCCAGCCCAGGCAGCTGGTGCTGGGCAGAGCTCTGCAATTTTTGGACTAGCTTTGAGTCTCGAACCGATGCACTGAATGCTGAAGTGGCCAAGTAGTTTTAACCAAGGGATGTCATGCTTGAGAGCGTGATCAGACACACCCCAGAGGTCCCACAGGTTTTCCAGGGGCTTTAGAATATGCTGAGCTCATACCTGCATCCTACAGTCAGCTCAGAGAAACAGTGAGACAGGACACTTCCATCTCCCTATAGCTCTCCCCAGCACCCCCATGCCTGAGATCCAGAGCAGCCTGTCCTCCCACTGGAGGGATATTCATTCATTGAGGAGGTCCCCTACAAAGCCACTTGCTCACCTTGATCACAACTAGCCTCCCTGCAGGACTCCTGTAAGAGCACATCAGCCTTAAGGCTGCCATTTGTAGGTTCCCTCACTCATACCTCTTCACAGCTACCTCTCTCCCGATGAAGTGTTAATTATCTTAACACCCACATTAGTGACACACAGGCAGTTACACATCAAGAAATCCACTGCTGATTTTTTAACCCACTGCAGAACTGTAACACAAGCAGTAGCATCTGTATTCTTAAACCTGTTCTGAACTCAAAATCACACTTTATAAGTGAAAAAAAAAGGCCGTTTGTTATTTGCTCTTCAGCAAGATTAAACACAGAGAGTCACCATCTGTTTGATAACTGTCTGAACAGGACAGCTCCCTCCCTCCTTACCTCTCCAGAATTGTCCTGCCAGCTTCAAGCACTGCAGGAAATACAAAGGCAAGGAACGTGCTTGGTTAACGCTGTGCAACGCTCTTCCCTGCACACACATCACTGCCCTGCTTTATCCTTTTCTTCTCTCTGTAATGAATTAGATCTTCCTCGGCAGCTGAACAAGTAACCCGGAAAATAACCCATAATAAAATACAGGGGAGCTTCAGGATCTACTGGGCATCCCAGCTTAATCCGGATAGGCCACTGCAATGCCCTGTGGAAAGAAAAATTCAAGTTCTCCGGACAAGAAGCAGCAATGCTGCTGTACAAGTCATTTCAGTGAAGCGTCTACATCACCAAAGTCTGGCTGAGAGACCTGGCCCTGTATCTGGGAAGGCAGCTGTGTTAACCCTTCTTTTAATGTAAGAAATCTTCCTTAAAAGCAACAAGACTGAAGGAGCAGTTAAACTTTACATGACCTTCACCAAAGTTGGAGCAGAGAGTTTGCAAAGTGCCTGGAAACCTCACTGCTGTGAATGCAGGAAACACCTCCCTCTGCCTCAAAGTAAGGGCAGAGTGATCTTCTCACGTTAGCTGTACCTCTGGCTGAGTGAGAACCAAGTGTCACCCAACACTGCCTGAGCACAAGGTGGCAATTCCTCCAAATCCCTCTGATGTCAGGACACGCAGCCAGTGGCTTTTCCGAACCTTGCAAGGAAGTCTGACAGCCTGATGCTTTTGGTGGGAACACAGACCTGCTGCAGCACCAGGCCACCTGCTGCCATCTGAAAAACCAAACAAAATATACCTGGCAGTAAAACCAAGTGCTGCTGATGTCTCCACATGTTCCAGTAGGTCAGCTCCGACCAAACTCTTCAAGCTGTTCTTCGGGCATTTCTCACCCCAATACTTACTTCTTGCTCAACCAGAAGCTGTAACTGACCCTTTATGGTAACTAAGAGAAAAATAATTTGATTATGTAGAACATTCCACTTTAACAGAAGAAGAATGACAGGAAAAAACCCCAGTGCTAGAGTAAATAAGACAGACTACTCCAAGCTCTTCAGTATACATGTTTATTTGTCATTTTACAGTGGCTTTAGTACTGTTTTACAATAAGGTTTTTTAGAGAATAAAACCTGAAAGCTTCAGTACGAGGCCTTAACTAGAACTTCACAACTAGTCATCGACAGTTTTCTGTATGAAATTCTAGCCTCCTTAAAGAAAATCAATCCAAAAACCTGATGAAGCATCGACTGCTGCCCATTAAATAAAAAAACCCCCAAAGAGACTTTCTAGTCATCCTGAAAAAGTCCAGCATCAGACACAATCGCCACTGCATCGAGAGGAACGTGTTCCTATTGCACAAGCATCGAGAGTGAGATATGACAATCAAAGCCTAATTGCATAGGCAGAAGAGGCCACGTGGGTCGGTACAGTCGGACTTCAGAGCACACCTGTCTTCTGAGATCGGATCTCCCTCGGTAACTAGTATTAAGGCCATTAAATCAGAACGCTGTCACGAGCGAGAGGGCTTGATGCTACGTCTGCTGCCACGGGGCAAACAGAAGGTGGGGAGGAGGGCCAAGACGAGACATTCTGGAGGGAGTCAAAACCTGAAGGCATTTCAGAAGAAATCCCCAGAGAACTAATCTTTGGAGGGGGGTTAGTCTGAGTCACTGGCTGCAACTGGGTTTCGTATCAAATCACTCAAGGAGCCTATTACACTCTTCACGAGGACGTGTTCTAGAGTACAGCATACATTCTCTGCAGTTAACATCTCCATCTGTATGGAAACAGTTAATTCTTTCTATTTGCTATTCCCTTTTTAAAATAGATGAGCATTTGTAAAATCTTTATCAATGCTATCAGTGACCAGGTAAGGCTTCCTGCAACTGAGTCAACTGCACGCAGGTACCTGCGACTTGCTCTTCACTCGGTATCTGGGTGACACTAGGCTGCTAAAACCATTTGGGGAACCCAGTGGGTCAGGTAACTGAATGGAAGGGATGATTCTGTGTCCCTGTCTTCTAACTGTCTTCACTCAGTTAGTGCATCAAACACCTGAAAGCAGCAGCGGCAGCTACCACGGATGTTGAAACTCTTCCCTTTAGGAAAACCTGGGAGCCTGATGAAGCTGGAAATGTACATTAGTCATTTTATAAAGGCTGTCTTGCCACCACTTAAGAAAATAGAGGTGTCAAAACCAGGCAAATACACTGCTAACCCTCTGTTACACTTTCTTGTGTTAGAAAAACTAGCACCGATTGGAGCATCTGGACTCATGGAAAAGCTAGTGACGCGCTTGCTTTTTCCAAAGAGATTTGTCCCCATCAGAAGTCAACAGAACAGCAAGTGGGTGCCATGCAGCTTCATTATCACTAATAAAACCAACTACTGCTCCAGACAGTGAACAGAAAATGCTGTTCTTACCCCATGGCTTTCTCCTTTGCTTCTGCTAGAGTAAGCAGCTCTGGAACTGCAGAGCCAGCCTGGGAAGCAAATACCCACGTACTTGCCAGAGTGCACCCCAGGAAGGATCAGAACCCCTGACTAGTGCATTAGAGCAAAAACAGAGCCCTCCTGCGGGAGCCAGAGAGCATCTGCTGCAGTGGAGTCCCAACAAGCAGATGACCTGGCCTCACCACAGCACATAAAGCTACCTTACATGTTAATAAAAAGCTGTTGGTTTCTAGTTCTAGTGCTTATAGCTTGCTGACCTTGCTACAGGAACAAACATCACAGAATCCTGCTATCACTGATGGCTGGCAGTCACATTCCTATTCAGGTCACTCTACAGGCATCTGAGTGCAAGATGTTTCTCCAACGATCTTACTACACGTTGAATTTCAATTAAATAAAAAGAAATCCTAATTTTAACGTCTCTGAAAACAGTTTGATATTTGAAGGAACTAGTCGCTCAACTCCATCGGAATAGCAAAGTTAGCAACCAAAAAGTAAAGCCATTAACCACCTTTTGATGTCTTTCTTTTCTACACCCTATACTGGTCGTATTTAGAAGATTCCTAAAGTGCTTCAAACCCCAGCAATTAATAAAGTTGATTTCTGTTGTGCAAAACCGCAAGCACCTTTTAAATAACTTTAAGGAGCAGCATCAAGGAAGACAAACTTAAAAATCAATTGATTTTTCTCTCGTTTGGAATTCTTGGACCAAAATAATCTGCTGTATTTTTGGTAATTAATTGCAGATTTGTGCATTTTATTGGTTTCATTTTATACTGGACTTGTACTGCTTGAAATAGCGGACCTGGCTAAATTTATATCCAAAAAGAAACACTGTGGGACTGAAATCTAACAACTGAAATTCTCCCTACAAAAATAGTCGTTTTACAGAGCACAAAGTGAAATGATGGAAAGAGAAACGATGGTTCTCTCCCTGCTTTCCTCCAACACTAATATGGGGAAACTTAAAAGGTTAGTTTAGCTTCAGATGCTTTCAGCATGCAGAGTGGGTGGAAAGAAATGCAACGGACTGGTTAGGTTGTATAAGAAGCATCTAGACCACCACCATCACTCCTGTAATAGACAACGTAAAGAGATGTAAAATAATGAGCCAGAAGACACTTTTTCTGTCATATTCTAACATGTTAAAAAAATATAGAATCAAAGACACTCTGGAAAAGCAAAGAAATCACTAGAATCATCTACAGGAACTTTCATCTGTAGGAACTCAAGTCCCAATTCTGCATCTGGGTGCCAGGAGACCCCAATCAAAACCATTTTGAGCAGGAACTACACAGCGCACACCCCAGGGAAGAATCTGGTTCCCAGTACATGGTGTCGCTAAGTTTAGCGTCAAGCCCTGATGGAATCCACATGACACACGTAGAATATACAGACATTGGCTGTCCAGCATTTAACACCCCCCACCACACACAGAGCTTAAAGCACTTCCATTTCAAGCATCACAACTCAAATGGAACAAGGCTGAACCCCTGCTCCCGACCGCCTCGACGTCCCGTAGAGATTTGTCTGCACTGTCACATCCAGACCCCTGACTCGCACCGAACCAGAGGGCTGCACTCCTGCCACAAGAAGGATCACCCACTCCCTTCTTGGAGCTGTCAGGAGTCCTTTGAACATCTAACTCCTACTTCAGCCATAAAATCATAACTTTAAACCAAATACAATCTGATCTAAAAAGGAAACTGTTGTAGTTTTTAAAGTCTTTCATTTAGGACAGAAAATTAAAACATATGGAATAGCTTTTTTAAAATTAATTTTGAATGAACAGCTCTGTTAGGGCTTAGAAGGGACAGAAGAAACCCCAACAGCCCTCTGGTTCCTAGCAGTTTGTGAAACTTCCCAACTGAATAACTAAGGTTGGAGTTTCTTGTCCTTTTCTTTCTTTGTTTTTGACAAGGAAACACAATCCCTTACAGGACACCTCACAACATCCCGAAGGCTGTTTGCAAACGCCACTTTCCAGTCACTAGACTGGTTTATATTTTGTGTGATCCATGCAGACAAAACCCCTTAATTTTGACATTCCTGTCTCATCTTTTTCAAATAAAAAAAAAAACCCCCAGCACTTGCCATATCACTGTATTTCCTCAAAACACACTTACAGGCTTCTTACAGAGATTTCCCAACACCAAGCTCCTCTTTCCTAAGCTTTTTTCTGAGGAAAAACCACAGAGCACAGATGAAGTGAACTGTTGCAAACATACTCCATTTCTGCAATGCCATTCTGCTACTCAGTGTTCGTTATTTAACAGGATGGTTCTGGTTAAGTATCTGATTGATCGCCATAGATCTCTCTTTTTAGTGTGTTTTCAGGTGAGCAGTTAAGGCTACAGATTGTATCTAGGTTGGCCACCACTTGGTTTCAGTCACATTTCATAAATGGTTTCACTGCAGTAGTGTTATCACCACAGAAGAGCTTCCCAAAGAGAACAACATTTGTGTTTACAAAACTGAGCAGGTTTCTTAATAGTCTATGCTCACACACACACACACACAGAACTCTTTATCTTTAAATACACATAAATATTTATAAAAGCCAAAGTGCAAATGAAAGAGAAAAGGCCAACTGCATCGTTGCACATCATGATTTGCAGTATTAGGAATATCAGTGATTATATTGCACACCCAATGCTCTAAACCTTTAAACCCCTGACCAGCTACGAGTGCATTTTGCTTTCCATCGGCGACGAGGTTCTCCCAGCACTGATGAATGTTTCACAAACACAGCTCTGAACTTACCCTGCAGCTGGGAATACAACTTGGTGGGTGTAGTCTGCATGCAGCCTGCACGTGTGCAGTGACAGCAGGGGGGACCTGGGCAGGCGTTGCCTCCGCATGCACTTTTCAGAATATAATCTGCTTATGAGCCTTCGTGAGGTCAGTGGTCGCTGAGGTCGTGAACAATTTGGTACTGGTTAGACTGGAATCAAAACCCACAATGTCCATGGGCATTTCACATGCAGCAACGTTTCTGCACAATTTAGAAGCTTTGACTCAGCCGCAGCAAGAAGGTGTTAAAAAAAATAGGCTATGAGACAGCTTTTCCTGCAAGACTTACAGATAAACTCATATAATCTTAGAAGGGGTGGGGGTTCTTGTTCCAAGCTAACAGTGTGTACTAGGACAAGGTCAGATACCAGTTCAAATCATGGAGACAGAGCAGCTGTGTTTAATAAAACATTCCAAGAAAATTTGAATCACAAGAGTAATTTAGGCTGGAAGAGACCTGGAGGCCACCTGGTCCAACTGCCCCGGTGTTCTGAGGAGTTTAAATGCAATAGGAGAAGTTCAGCTCTGCAAATATTGAAAACACAGGAAAAAACCCTTTGCTGTGTTTAGCCTTCTAATGAAACCATTAGAAGCAGCACAGCTCAGTGCCACTGCAGCTGGAAAAGACAAACTTGACAATGAAATCCAGTAGATCACCTTCACAGGGAATCACCGATGTCCATTTAGATGAATAGATGCCTTCAGCAATTTTAATTTACACTAAAAAAACCCCAAGGACTAAAAGAAACTGCAAAAGAACAGCAGTCTGTTCTGTTCTGCTGTCAGGCAAATACAGGCATTTTAAAAGGGGTTTTTCCCAGTGACAAAAGTATTTCACATATATCATCAGCATCCAAAGACAAACTACCTCCAGGTTTAAAACCAAACTGGAGAACACACAATCCCAAACACCCTGCAGTTCAGTTTTTAAAAGCCTCAACATTCCAGATTATAATTCTGAAGTTAATGGCACACAAAGTACTTGATTTTTTTGGTTTTACTGCCTAAGATAGTAAAGCCTTCATGTTTTTTCTGAAATAAATTAAATAATTACAGAGTGTAATTTTAATATAAAAGCAAGGTTTGCACAAAGAGAAATGGCTGCTTTTAAAATTGTCAGGTCAGGAACAACAGATAATTTAATTTTACAAGAGAAATACGCCAGTAACGCAGTGGCTGGCTGGGCCAGTATATTTCATCAATCTGTTTGCATATTCTAGTCAAGAATATCTGGATTAACAGCTTCACAAGGTGCCTTTAGGAAAGTGGTGTCTTAGCTCATCTCTCACCTCTCTGTTCCTCAGACAGTCTGATCTCTCACACGCACACACAAGATCCTTCGGCAGAACGCCACGCTCCCAAGTGAACGTGCACAAAGCTGTGGGCACGTGCCCCACAGCACCTTAAGCCCTACTCTGCTGCAAACACACTTCCTTATTTAACATATTGTGCAATGTACCAGGCAACGTTTGCACCTCCTGATCCTGAAAACCCTATTGTATGAAAACTATTGGAACAGCAAACGATCACCTCCTTTTCTCTGAAACTGGATTTAGAAAAGATGAATGAAATGTTTTCCTCTCCTAGCAGAAAGAGAGGTTTTCCTAAACAGAGCTTAGCTCTCCTAACTAGAGAATTTAGAAGTGAATCAAAACTACTTCCTGTATTTTTATTTCACTGCTTGCAAGATAGAATGGACCCATTACATGGAAAATGTTCATGCAGCTCTTTCAGGCTGCGGGTCTCTCCAATTCATCTGTCCTTTTGTCAGAGTTTGTAGTGAATGAAGAGCATCACAGACAGATTTCCTTTTGTTTGTTTTTGTTAGAGGACCAGTATCACAAGCTAGAAAATACAGAATGTTTAGCACTCTCTCCTCTTCTAAACAGGCACTGCTTCACAGATAAGTCACTCATCCTTCCTATAGATTTAATGAAGCCACCGCATCTTCCATCCACATGTAAAAAAAACCTTAGAGACACAAATGTGTCACTCACGGTGAAACACAAAACCAATGGCTGCAGTCTTTAAATGTCACATTAATCTCTTCTACAAGAAGACAGAATCGTTGGAAGGTGAAGACAGGAAGGTTTCAATAAAATAAAAAGTGCTATGTGGGAGAATAACTGCCCTTTAAACAGAGTACAGAGAGCGTTAAGTCTGTGAGTTCACACTTCCACACGACACTCCGGTTGTTAAATAAGCAAAGTGCCACAGTCACACGTTAAAACAAACTTCATTGAGACTATACATTCAAAAAACCCACCAATGAGCAATACTGAACTAAAATGTAAACATCCACTGTGTCACAGAAGCCTGCCAGTTAGGACTGAAGATTCATGAACCCACGTAAAGAGGAGTTACTGGCTAAAAGTCTATTGTAACTGCTCACCTGAAATAGGCTGAAACAAAGAAAAGCCTGTAATAGTGTCTAAATTTTATATTATACTTTTTTGTTCTTTAGACATCAATTTGCTTTCATTCTACAACGTTAAGCAGGCAATTTCATAACAACTGAGTAAAGAAAAACAGGCATTACTTTAGCAGAACATGCAGAACATGGAGTTTTTCTACTTGGTTCCATTAACTTACAAGCAATTCAGGCCCAATGGAAGCAAGAGTTCTTTTCCAAAGTCAAGCCTGCAATCCTTGGCTGATCATCGACATCCTTCAAGGGGTCCTGTCAAGGCATCGAGGCTGCTGTCTGTATCTGAGGCCAATGTTTGCTCTGTTGACATGGATGAAATGTCATTGATAGAGGATGACTGGGAAGGACTGGTGTTGCTATTCACTGCTGCATCTGTGCTAAGTAAACCAAACATAATAAAATCTGAGGCAAGACAATATTGCAGGCACAAATAACCACACTTCAGGGCTCTGAACATCACTTTCCCCACATAAAGCCCTAGAAAATGAGGAAATTAATAAACAGAAAAGCAAGCATTAAGTTCCCTAGCACTCCAAACCCAAGGTGAATACTAAGAGACTTTGTTTTAATCCCTCTCTAGGGAGAAAGGGGAATAAAAATAAGCAGCAGAAAGATGTAATGTGCACAGTGAGCCGAGTATTAAGAAATCTAATAGATGCAGAGAAGAAAAGCCAGTACAATATTCCAATGAGCAAAGGCACAGCAGCAAACACCAGGGATTCAGTCGTGGGCATTTTCATACTTTGCACCATTTACTTTAAAACAAGGAGCCCTAACAACGTGTAACCCTGCGTGAGAGGGACTCTGTCACACAGAGCCACACGACAGACACTCAGCGTAAGAAGTATCTGTGCACCAGCCCTTTGGGGAGAAGGCAACTCGGGGTATTGGACTTATGTTTTGCTACAACTCACTGCACAACAACAAAATCTACTGGGTATGGTCTCCAGAGTCAGGTCAGCACCAGTAGGGTTGAACAACAAAAGTTGTTGCCTACCTGGACTGTTAAGCAGGATTCCTTCATTCACTAGTGCAGGAGAGCAGCGCTACGTACCACAGTTACAGGAGAACTACTGAAACAATGACTAACCTGAGGGCTGATCTTTTACCACACCATTCTTGCTCCTTTCTTCCCAATCCATTACTTCTTTGTATATTAACTCTTATGGGAGAAGGGTGGGAGGAATGAGAGAACAGAAAGAACATTGTAAGATGATGGAGGATTTGTACACAACTGATGTGCAAGGTACAACACCATGGCTAAGTTGCTTGGGAAGTACAGCTGCACTTATTTCTCCTCTTTTAAGTTTTTCAACTGTTACTTTAAAAGGCCTTTCAGAAGTCTGTGGTATGGCTCACACAAGACAGGCTACATCAGCTCCTTCTGGAGCAAAAGGAGTTTTACTGCTGCAGAGCATCAGGTTGAACTTGAAGTTAAACTTTCATTTAACTCACAGTAACTTGTCTTTGAAGTCATTGTCTCTCAAGGAAAATACCCACTGAAATTATTAACTTTTAATAATAAAATACTCAGGGACAATAGTAAAAACTGTAGCATTTAGCTGTGTTTATCTACAGACATGTGTATGTAGGTAGAAGAATCTTCCACTACTGATTTCTTTTGACATTGCCACAAGCAGTTACTGCATACTGGGAATAGTGGGGTTCAGTCAGATACAGCCCAGCACACAGGTACTGTGAGACACACGCTGATAATCACAGAACATTAGGGACTGGAAGGGACCTTGAAAGATCATCTAGTCCAACCCCCTGCCACAGCAGGATCACCTAGATCCAAGTTGCACAGGAACATGTCCAGGCAGGTTTTAAACGCCTCCAGAGAAGGAGACTCTACAACCCACCCTGGGCAGCTCCTTCCAGTGCTCTGTCACCCTCACTGGGAAGAAGTTCCTTCTCAGATTGACGTGGAACCTCCTGTTCCAGCTGACACCCATTGCCCCTTGTCCTATACCAATTATTACAATAACTGTCTTTTGTTCATGCTCACTTTTTACCTTTCCATTCTTCAATTGCATGTTCTCGTTCTTCCAACTGTGCATCATAGATTTGAGGAGGAGGCTGCAAAGAAAAGGAAGACTATAGGGTATCTAGTACATCATGTTAACACAGCCAGTCAGAACTCCACTAGATCCAGGCCTCCAACTAGACTCTGTCCCATTGACCACTACTCTCTGGCTTCTATCCTGCAGCCAGTTCACGATCCAGCTCACCATCCAATCATCTAGACCACACTGCCTCAGTTTGGCTGCGAGGATGCTGTGTGAGACTGTGTCAAATGCCTTACTCAAGTCAAGATAGACCACATCCACCACTCTGCCATCATCTATCCACCTGGTTATGTCCTCATAAAAAGCTATCAGGTTGGTCAAGCATGACTTCCTAAAAATGACAAACATTTTCAGTGTTGCCTTCACCTCTGTCAGTCTGTTCCCTCTATCTCAGAGACACATTCATTTCACACCTCTAGATTTCACTTTTTAAATCCCATTGAAAGGCTGCTCAAATGCATCAACTAAATTTAAAGTCATTGTAAGGCTTCACAGGGCCTTAGAGAGAAAAAACTCCTCTTTACAACAGCCTTAAATTACTTTTGGAAAAAGAACAATTATCAAACCCTGTCAAAATTTTATCCACTCCACTCTATCAGTTCTTGAGGTGATTCTGTCCCGAATGTTGATCTGAAGTTTTATGTGTGACTTCTGCTGGCCAAGGAGTGAGCTCACCACATGCTACTGACCACAAACTAAAGGTGGCATTTTAAAGTTATTAAACTGATCATCTTAAAATGTGTTTTAAATGCAAACTTACAGCTTCTGCTTCAGCTGGATCATACCAGACAGTAATATAAGGATGACGTAAGGCTTCATCTACAGAAATTCTCTTGTCTGGATCTACTACCAGCATTTTTGATAATAAATCTCTAGCTTGGCTGGCTAGAAAGTAAAAATGAAAAGAACAAACATGTAAGAGGTGGTAGAGTTTAGTGTCTGACACAGAAGATGAATACTGAGAACACAAGACATACACTAACAGATTTCGCTGTGAAAACACAAATCCAGGCTTTTCTATACAGCTACATTTATTTTTAAATTGGGTCCCAACCCTTCAGTGCAAATGTTATTTTGCTGTTTATCCAAAAATAAACCCTGCAGCTGACACCAACCAGCCTCAATTCTGAACAGTTCTGCTGTTATGTGGGTCAGTTTATTTGGCAGCAACTGCTGAACATAATCCACACTACACATTTTTAACGAGCTTTTAAAAAGTACATCTTGGTATGGTAATTATTCATTTCTGTAATAGTGAATTAGTTTCTCCTTTAAAGGTGTTACTGCATGGTTAACTGGGTATCTGTTGATGCAGTGGCACTTCACTGACGTTTCTTGGTTGTCTGAATGATCACTGCAATAATAAAATAGGCTAGAAAAAGCTCTTACGTAAAAGAGCTCATTTGACCGTCTAGAGACTATGAGAAGGTGGGGGTTTTCATTTTAGCTGTAGCTATCTGCAATCAAAATATAACCAGAATGAGTTCTATCCACAAATCATCTAGAAAATTAACATCAAAACCAGGCATACAATTAGAATCAAAAGAACTAAACAGAATACTAAGGAGAGGTAAACAGTTCTGTATTCACAGAATCACAGAACATTAGGGATTGGAAGGGATCTCAAAAGATCATCTAGTCCAAACCCCCTGACACAGCAGGATCACCTAGACCAAGTCACACAGGAACATACCCAGGTGGGTTTTAAATGTCTCCAGAGAAGGAGACTCCACAACCCTCCTGGGCAGCCCCTTCCAGTGCTCTGTCACCCTCACTGGGAAGAAGTTCCTTCTCATACTGATGTGAAACCTCCTCTGTTCCAGCTCACACCCATTGCCCCTTGTCCTATCCCTAGATGACACTGAGCAGAGCCTGGCTACATTCTCCTGACACCCACCTTTCATATATTTATCAACATTAATGATGTCACCCCTCAGTCTCTTTTTTCCCAAGACCCAGCTCCCTCAGCCTTTCCTCAGAAGGGGTGTTCTACTCCCTTCATCATCTTCTCAATGGTGTCTAAGATGAAACAGAAGGTGTGCAGCTTCTAGTTACCATTATTGTTATTATTTTATTATTATTAAGTGTATTGCAGACACTTTAGATTCACATCTTTAATAAAGGAAGAAAGAAAATATCTTGCCTTACTTTTTAACTTGTCGCGATCAGATTCTGATGGAAATATCCAGTCTGGGAAGAGCTCTTCAAATTTAATACCGGGATATTTTGGCCTGTTCTCTACATAATTTCTGACTGTAGGCTGTAGTTTCTTCATGAATTCTGCCGATGGCGTTCCTAATTGTTCAATAACTTTATTCCATTGATCAATATCTGCACCATACCTTTAGGAAAATCAGCTGAAGAATTTGAAGTCTGCACTACACAGAAATAACACTTAGAGAAATCTGAAAAGCAAATGGCAACTTGAACAAAGGACACAAAGATGAACTTCATTCTAGCATCAGTGCTGTTCTGAGCTGCCATGCAAAAGCTACACCGACAGAGAAATTCAGACTGTTTCACCCTAAGGACAGTCTGGAAGTGCTGCACCCCACATCTGCACAGGTACCTTGTGCTGATGATTAACTCCTGCCTAGCAGTGCAGCCAATGATTCACTTGGCAGTTGTACCCAGAGCAAAACTCTAAGGACTGAAAAGAAAGCCTGCTGCTGAATCTTCAGGTACAATATGATGCCATCAACACTGAAGATTACTGAAGGCAAGGAAAAAGAAATGAAAACACCACAAGTACAAACACATCCCATTCAGCAGGATTCTGTACTTGTCTCCTAAGGATATGCACCTTTGGGCTGCAGGGTTTTGGGGAACAGGGGGTTGGTATTTTTTTGGAAGGGTTTTTTTTGTTGTTTGGTTTGAGTTTGTTCTTTTTTGTTGGCTTTTTCCCCCCCAACTAATTTTCAACTTCAGAAAATGTTCAAAGGAGTTCTGAAGAGTGAATCCAGACTGCTGCAGGTTTTCAGCAGGGTCTTGTTTTTAAATGTCAGCTACAATAATATTCAAAGGCTACCCTGTTCTTAAATTTCAGTTATTAAGTTTAAATATTTGATAGGAGTTCCATTTACAAGCCACAAGATGAACTTGTGCATCATGTCTAGACTGTCCCTTCTCGTTCTTTCACAGAATCACAGAACGTTAGGGATTGGAAGGGACCTGGAAAGACCCAGTGAAGCTTCCCACCACATGGGTGAGGTGTCCCCAGGGGCTGGCTGTGCCCCCCAGGAGTGGGGAATCAGCTTAGATCACAGGATCACAGAATATTAGGGATTGGAAGGACCTTGAAAAATCATCTAGTCCAATCCCCCTGCCAAAGCAGGATCCCGTAGATCAAGTCACACAGCAACATATCCAGGCAGGTTTTCAACTCTTGGAGCAGGCAGATCAGTAAGGACAGAGCAAAGCACCTTCCCAGCAGAAAGGAGGGGAGGGTAAGTGGATACCCAGCATGAGGGTCTTCCAGGAAGGTTTGATGATTTTAACTCCACGTAGCAACTCCTGCAGTCTCAACCCACACAACATCCTTCAGGGATGATGGAGACAGGAGAACCAGGGGGTGTCTTACACTCGCCCCTCGCTGGGATTGGAGTGTAGGCATTTCCCCTAGACACGGGGACGCTTGTAACAGAGACACAGAGTGTGCTCTGAACAAGCTTAGTTGGAATAAAACAGCTCATTTATCACCCCGAGAAGACACTGCATTACTATTAGTGATATTGAAGTTTAAATTTGCACTTTACAGTTTTTCCCCAATAAAAAGAAGGTGCAATTCCAGCAGTGCCTACCCAGGGACCTCATCAACACTTAGAGCTACATTCATACTTTAAATTCATAATCTGGCACTGAAACCTATTGATTCCCAAAGACTTTATAACAGCACAAAAAAAGCCCTGCTGTACTTTGAATCAAAATGTATTTTAAGAACAGAGGTGCTGTTAGCTCTGTTAGTGTGCCCAGAACACAACTTGAACTCTATGTATAGTCACTGCCTCACACTAAGACTTCAAACTTACGATACACAGATTGAAAATGTTATTTGCTTTTTGAACACTATCCAAAATTCACTAGTCACTACTGTCAACTCTCATGCTGAAACAAAGCACATACAAAGAAAACGTTCACATACACCAGGAAATTTTGTTCCTAGCTGGAAAACTCATTTCTGTGTGACCTCCACCAGTCTAGATTCCAGAAGATCCCTCTTTCTTTGCGTAACAGCAGTCTGGCCAGTCAGCTAATTGAATTGGCAAGATGAACATTGTGTTTTTTCCATCAGCCAGGTAATTAGTTTCTTTCACCACCAGAAAGAACATTACAAACACTCAGGTGCTGCTCAGCTTCACATTATTTCATCTCGGGCATCTACGTTGCCTAGTTTTCCTACAGTTCTCATTTCCAGCACCACAGCAACTGCCAGTAACTCCACAGCACCGATCAGGAGCAGACTGAGGGCATCCATCACCCTGGGAAGTGGAGCATCTCATGCCCCCAAAGCTGTGCAGGACATGTCCTGGCAATCTCCTGACCATATGGGAAAGGAGAAACTTGTGAGACTAAGAGCAGGTTTTCTTGAACATAGGCAAGGGCACATCACTAGGGAACACAGCGACCTTGGCTCCCTGCTCCAAGCCCCCACACACCAAGTTAAAAAACAAACAAAAAACCCCATGAGCAAACAAAAGGGCTGTGCAGACCAGTACTGCTCATAGACCACACTGTCAAACAAGAGGAGGAAATGCCTCACAAGAAATAAACTCCATAAGGACAGCTATGCACTTTGGTAAGGTACCAGGGGAGGAGACTTCTTGAAACGTAGACTGGTGGAGCGTCAGTGACCTCCAGAGAAATTCCACAGTCAGCAATGCGGACAAAATTTCCTTCACTGATTCACGACTAAACCAAAACAGCCCATGCTAGCATGCAGGTGAAGGAGACATAACAGACATGAAGAATTGTGTTAGGTTGGTCTGAAGGCTTCAAAAGGTAGAACAGTAAGTATAAAGAGGAAGAAAGGTCGAAAACAGAAAGACTTAGCTAACAATAATTTCCACTATTAAATAATCATCAGCTGCTCAAGATTAGGGTCATGAAATTTAGCATTAAAGTTGAACGTCTCCCTTCAGTGAGGTACAGATCTGTGAACATGTGATGGTATTTGTAGCAGTGGACTCAACTCTAAGCTGTGATGGGCAAAAATACTGTGTTTTCTTCAAAATCCTCACGTGCACCTACAGCCAACACTGGCAACGAGGGCTGAATTTCACTTCCTGCATTCTGCTGATTTCCTGATCAATCCAGATAGTCACAGAAATGTTTAGGTTGGAAAAGACCTATAAGACCATCAACTCCAACCTTTAACTTTACTCTTAACTTTAACTCCAACTCTTTAACTTTACTAAGGCTGCTCCTTAGTAAGATTCCTCTGTAAGATTTTGTTTTGTAAGATTCTTCTGAAAGATTTCTTTCTAAGATTCCTCTGTAGGATTTCCTCCAATTTTTATAACTGGAAATTGATAATGACTTGAATGTTTTAAATTCCTATCCTGGAGAAACTATATAAAAAACATCCAAAGAACATTTACTGTCTTAAATGATCACTGCTGTTTATTGAATGCAGCAATGGTTTGCATATGATTCAATGATGTACCTGAGGACTGTTTGTTCTTAATGCAGTAAAATTTCCTACTGTTACCCTCATACAAGAAAGCAAAATTGATAAAGACAAAACTGGCTCAAAAATACCAGCAGGAGAAATGGAGGAATAACCATAGAATCATTAGGGATTGGAAGGGACCTCGAAAGACCATCTAGTCCAATCCCCCTGTCACAGCAGGATCCCCTAGACCAAGTCACACAGGAACACATCCAGGTGGGTCTTAAACATCTCTGGAGAAGGAGACTCCACAACCCCCCTGGGCACGATCTTATAGAAGCAGCTCAAAATCAAGTTTTCATAGAATAAAAAAAAAAATTAAGAGATTTTCTTCATACATTAAATAATAGCAATAAAAAATAAGATTTCTCATGCAGTTTTGTTTGCAGTTAGGACCCTGCTGCCCAGCAACTGTTAATAAGCAAGAAAAGAGCCTGATTAAAACTCAAAAGAATTGTACAATTAAAAAAAAAAGGAGTGGTGTTCAAACAAGCAAAATCCATGCACAGTGAAGAGCAGCTCTGTAGGCTTCTGCTTCTAACACTCTTGCTCTTTGTAGTTAAGTAAGAAAATGTAGTTGCTGCTGGGTTTTTTCTAAGCCTAACAGTATCCTTTTGTAAGTTACAAAAGCTGCAGCTTTTAAGATTGATTCTATGGTTCAACCAGTACAAATTACCTTAAATACAGTCTACCGGGAAAATATAATGGAAAGCTCAACAATTTGGTTAATGACACTAATTTTAAATAGTACATAGAAACATAAATAGTCTTAGAAACATGACTGGAAATATTGTTTATGCTTTCATACTTCTAACTGTGTTGCTGCTGGAAGTTGGAACGGGATTCAAAGGTGACTAGGGAAGGATACGATCAGTGCCTTGGAATATCACACAACCTTTCACCAATTCTCCCATGATGCACCCAACTGACCAGATATCAACTGAAAGTAAAAATGAGATGGTCAAATCATGAAGTATCATGAACAAAAGTGAGGGAAAAACAAACAAAACCATCTAGTGTCTACAATAAAAACACCACAACGTGGAGAACCAAACTGCTAAACATGGATTTTCAATCACCTCGACACCAACTGACAGTTGCTAAACACTGTTGGTAGCACTTTGTACCGTGTGATCGGGGCTGCAGTTTGTGAAACGACCATGAAGAAGGATACAATCTCTTCCAGGGAACAGGACTTTATGGAGGACCATTTCTGCCATAATACACCCAACAGACCAGATATCCACTATCATATGTTAGGTGCAACAAGGACAAAAGATTAAAGAGGTTTATTTAAAAACCACAATTAATGATGTTTAAAGCTCACACTGTATTCCTACAGTCCTGCAGATAAGTTTCCTTTCTGTCCCATCCAGAACAGCCTCTACTAAAGTTCTGATCCACATGAGCACCTACTACACACTTGCATATTAATGAAGGCTTTTTTTTTTCCTTACAAGTGACCCAGCAAGGTCCTACAAGTCCTTGTAAGTTACAGGTATTCAAAGAGCATGGTGTCCCCAAGCCTCTGTCCCAACAAGGCAGCATATTATTACTCTACAGCAAGTAAAAATCAGCAGGTAAACACACACCACCATCTCACAATGCAAATCAAGGACAGTTTCCATGCTGGCAATTTTGTTGGGTGAACACTCAACATATTTATAGCTGTGTTGTTTCTAATAGCACAAGACCCAGTCTCTTTGATTTAAGAGAGTGTAAGGCATGGCTTATTTAAAATCTGTTTCAGATCCCCGTCAAAATCAGAGATACAAGAGGGGATGGAAGAAAGAAGATACTTCAAAACAAAATCCCATGGGTAAAACTGATTGTTAATTATGTATTGATGGTTGGGGGTGTTTTTTTAATATCATTCAGCAAAAATTAACTCAACAGTTTCTTGTAGAGTAAAAAAAGGCAACGAGACCACATGACAACATGTGAAAATATATAACACTAGTAGGGGATAGGGAAGAGTCCATGTCAAATGGAGACAGGCACACAGAGCAGAAAGCCAAGACATTCTCTAGCATCAGTGTAGTGTGATTTTTGTTATCAGTATACTTTTAACAACATAAAAGGCTGGAGGAAACCAGCCCTCCCTCCCCCTTTTAAACCTGTTATTGTTCTGAGACAGCATTCAGCCAGAAGATCTGCCACCAACTTACCATTCTCTTTATATCCCATCCCGAGGATAACCTCTGGCGCTCTGTAATACCGGGTTACTACGTAGGGAGTCATCATAAAGTTAGTACATGCTGTTCTTGCCAGTCCAAAATCAAGGATTTTGAGTGTACAATCTGACTTTACTACTATGTTGCTGGGTTTCAAATCCTAACAAGAAATTACTTCAGTTAAGGAAGGATCACGACACAGTAATCACCCACACCCCACATCCCTCCAGTCACTGACTTCCTGACAAGGGCAGAGATATTCAAGAGGTAAATACCACATTTTAAAGACTCAATATTTAGTAGTCCAAAAGGTCCAGGGACAGCAGTGTTTTATCTTTTAATCAGTTATCCACAGAGCTAACCTGATTTAAGGTCTATTTAGACTACAGTCTTTAAAATATAAGCAATCTTGAGGTTTAATAATACTCCATGAATTAAAGAAATATGAAATAACACCCTGTCTTCCTGTTTCCTAAGAACATCTGTGTTCATAGAGAGTATGATGTTAATGATCTAATACTACCTACTCTGTGGATGATACCAGCTGAGTGGAGATGTTTGATACCACATAGCATTTGGTAGAGAAGATAAGACATTCTTTCATGATCCAGTTCCATATGAATAACCTGGCACAAGTTGGCATCCATCAGCTCCATAACCAAGTATCTGAAGCACAAGAAAGCAAGTGTTAAGAAAACACAAGTCTTCCTTTTCCTACCAGGTTTAAACATGGCATGAGAGACATTAAAGATCAACTACTTAGCTAAAATAATTGTCAAAAACCTTACGATTAAGAAAAACAATTGTGCATGACCACAGCTTCAAAATTGTTAGTTCTTTGAGTAGTTCAAAATTAAATTACTTATTTGAGTACTCCTACTGTTAAACATTAAGTGTTCAATAGTCCATCACAAGATAGAAGAATTCCACTAGTTTCATGAACAGTAATGCAGAGTAATTCCAAGTTCACGCAGCATGAAAAACTAAGCCTGTCTGAAGTTGCTGCAGAAATTGCAGAGTATCAAAAAAATGAGGCTTCCTTTCACTACACTTTAAGAGTCAGAAAATTAAGAGAAGCACAATAAGAACTAAGAACAATGGATTCATTTTCAAGTTAAAACTTCATCAGCTTAAGCACTTCAGGAAAACACACTCCCTTGTTTGCCCAACAAGCCCACAACACAAATTCACTGGAACCTAGGAACACCCTAGCCACTAAACAACCAGGAATCCTTTCTGGAGTCACTGTCATCACTTGCATCAAAAAACATACATTCAGATCTTAATAGAGGCCAAAAATCACTCTTCTGCTGATGTAATTGGTCCAGACCAAGCTGGTATCATGAGGTGACCCATTTAGCTAAAGGATGATGCCCACAAGCCAGATGCATGTGCAGCCAGCAAACTCTGGCAGACAGATGAAGAAAAGGCAAATAACCTATTTTTTATTGCCCTCTTACATCTCACACATGTAGTCACACAAGTTTCTCAGTCTTTCTTAAAGACATCTATAAATAGACTAATTAAAGGCTAAATTCAGCTTTTAGCTACCCTCTGTTTTCAAAGTGTGAAGTCTGTAGGATATGAGGAACACAGCTCCAGGGCTAGAATTTGTCAGGAAAATGCCAACACAAATCTAGTACTTACACATCCTGAAATTCTTCTAGCGACTTCTGTGGTGTAAATACATTTAATAGACTTATTATCTAGGAAAGAAAAACAAACATTAGGAAAAACCTCTGCTTTAATTCACATAAAAATCCAGCACTCAAAAACCAAACACATGCTGTCACTATCCACTATTTGCACGTTGCTCAGCCTCACTTAATTCACAAGTGCTGAAAAGCTGCCAACTCAGAAATAGTCTGGGACTGCAGCATGTACCCCAGAGGAACTAAGACAGGACAAACCCACTGTGTTCTTTGTAAAATTATACGGCACCTTTCACCTCCCTTCCCAGTGCCTGAAATACATCCCATTTTTTCCCCCACAGATAATAATCTCTTATTGTAAATCACATGTTGTAAAAGGAATTTTAACCAAGGCTGTCCAACCACCCGTACACCCCCATTATGGTGCCCCACACCATCCCATTATACTTAGATTATGATGTACTAGTTCCAGGGGAACGGCTAAAAATTACTCTACTGCTGTCCTTAATAACCACAGGCTTTTGTTTTGCTACTTCTGGACTTCCCCAAGAGCTTACTCTAAAATCCATCCTGAAGGGCTAACTGCCCCCAGGAATTTGGAGACCTGAGCACTGTTTCTAGTTCATGTTAGTACTAGAACAGTCACGCAGACCTTGTACTCCTGTGCTTGAACAATGAGGTGTTGACATGAAGCCTCGTTAACTTGGAAGGCTGAAGGATCTTAAGGTACACATGTACCATACATAATGTTTTACTTCTGCTTACCAAGAAGCTGCTAGACAGTGCTGCATCCCTGCAAAGCCCACCAGTTGTTTAACTGCTGTATTTAAGAAATGTCTAGGCTCACAGGATTTAACTACAGGGCAGTTACAAGAGCCTGACCCACAAAGAAGCCCACTGCTAGCCAGGCTTTGCTGTGGTACCACTCAGATGGGCAAACACAACGCAGCCCCATACAGCTGATGCTGATGGTAAGCCTGTACCCAAAGCAGCCCAAACCTCTTCCTCATGGCACCTCGTACTCCACCTTACCCAAGGACTTCAGACATTGTGGAGAACAGCTTTACCCACAGCAAACCTTCCCCATCTTCCTCTATCTTTCCATCACTTCAGTTACTACCAGCAAGAGAGCAAACCCTGAGCTTCCCAGCCAAGTGACAGGCACGAGGAACGTACATTTTTGTGATTGACACATTTGAGAAGAACCAGCTCTCTGTAAGCCCTCTTTGCGTGGGTTTGGTTCTGGAAAGGACGACTCAGCTTCTTCACAGCAACGTTTATTCCAAGGACCGTGTCAAACGCAGCGCTGCAAGTTTGCAAAGACAAGCAAGTTAAGGTGGGGAGAAGGGAGGGCAACCGGGACATGGGAGTGACAAATCAAGGGTTGAGGCAGAGCACATCCGCTAAGCTGCTCATACTAACTTCATCTCATTCTCATTTAGAAAACATCCTTTAAATCTACCCATCCTTTAATAACTACAAAGAGGTTCAACAGAAGCTGCTGACACTCTTCTTCCTGCCCTCCTTTCCTGTCTTAGAGACACAATCTGCTGATTCAAGACTCACATTCATAATTGCAACAACTAAAAATATTTCAAGCTTACTTGAAATCAAGAAGCATTTCAGTTGCCAAATCTGTAGATTTAGAGTATTTTTTGTACTGTTGCTGACTGACAGAATTTCTTTGCAACAGAAATTTCTCCTTGCTATAGGAGTCACAACTATGTCTCCATGACCTGGAGGCACCAGTACTCTCCTGTATTATTTCAGTTTACAATTATAAAGTCTCGTGCCCAGCAAAAACATTACATTTATCATTTGGTTTTGGAAAAGAGCAACCCATAGAATTGAGAAGCATGGAAAGCTCAGACTGCAGGGAATCTCAGAACATTAGAGATTGGAAGGGACCTCGGAAGATCATCCAGTCCAACTCCTCTGCCACAGCAGAATCCCCTAGTTCCAGCCACACAGGAACATATCCAGGTGGGTTTTAAACATCTCCAGAGAAGCAGACTCCATAACCCCCCTGGGCAGCCCCTTCCAGTGCTGTCACCCTCAGTGTGAAGATTCTTCTCATATTGATCTCCCTGGGCAGCCCACTCCATCAAGATCTGGTGTGCCTGCTCACTCATCACTCAACCCACTGAAGATGACTGAAACACTGTGTTTGCACTTTGGTTATTTTAAACCTACTAGCAGGGCAACAGGGGTATCTAAACAGTTTGTACAAATAAAAAGCATGTTCTCACGAAAATGCAGCCTTTTCCTACATCTGTTACTTATTACAGTTCTGAAAAGGCCAGAAAGACTGGGGCAGGTGCTGTACAAGATGATGCTCATAACACATGAGTCATCACACTCATTTTGCAGAATTTATAGATGAAGAGAAACTGCAGACTGGAATTAAAGCACCAACAGCCCACCACGTGTTGTAATTAAGTCTCTAATATTAGAGAGTTCTTGAGCATATCTGTTTGCTCCCCTGTGTATGGAATTCAAAAGCACATGAACAAACGTTTCTGCTGTTACCAGGTGAGTTTGCTGCCCAGCAAAATACAAGCTGGCACCAAGTCCTGTAGAATGGACTGTGGCAGCGTAGAAAACATTTGGAGGCGTTTACCTTCAGCTGGCCCAGAGGTGTGGGGCCAGACAAGAGACTACGGTTCAGGATGGGACTAACCACTCTCATGTCCTGGATCAGCAGAGGCTGGACACTTAGCTGAGATGACAAACTGAGGAAGAGCTGGCCAGCCCAGCTCCTCACACAGCATCCCTCTGGTTAATCCATGGAGTGACAGTGACACTGATTTGCTCAAGTGCCACTTAATGGCAAGACACTGCACTGATGGCTCCTAGAAATGGCCAGGAGTGACTGGGGGAGAAAGGAGGTCACAATGAAGAAATTAGTACCACCCAGAATCACTCACCATCACGTTGTCATGCCTTTCACTGCAATATCCTAACTACATGGGGAACGTGGTAACTAGGGACAGAAATAAAGTGGTCAGTGAGAAGGAATTCACTGACCATTTTCATTTATGCAGTTATCCAAACACTCACTTTCCCCTAAAACCAAAACAAACTAGATTTGCCCATGAAAAGCAAGCAGGTGGTTTAAAATCTGTTTAGTTCATAACCCTGTGGCAAGAGACAGATTACCACCAGTATATTACACCCTGACATCTCTACCAGGACTAGAGTTACACTTTGCTTATGTTTATAGCTTTTAATGTTTAAATGAAGTATTTATTACTCACCAAACAATGCCCTGTGCCCCTGATCCTATGGGCTTCAACTGCTGGTAACGTTTCAGTACAGTGAATGTTGAATCTGCAACTTGAACACTGTAAAACTGACTGTCACATTTACTGTCACTCATGGTGTAGTGTCATGTAGTTTCCTCTCTCAGGGACCTGGTAAAGTTTTCAAGATCTTAAAGAAATAAAGAAAACAAATGGTGAAAACTCTCACTAGTTTCAGGCAGATGGGATGGAAAATAAATTATACAGATGTGAATAGATAGGAATTTTTCAGTTGCACACCATTAAACAAGAATTTCTGCAACTCTGTGTACTACTACTAATCAAAAATACTCACAGCCAGCCAGCAAATAACTACAGCCTTCACAGCCCCAAGTAAATACATGCTCCTACTCCCATCCCTACAACAAAAGGCACCCAAGCAAACAACTGCAAAAGCAAACACAACCTCCAAAGTCCCATAACTCTATTCCTTGAAGGGTACTCCCTACTTTAGACTTAGTACTATGTGCTGGGACTGTGTTCATTTCATCCTCATAAACTATGCCTCTCAGCCACTGATAACACAGATTAAACAACCCAGCAGAAACCTGTGGGCACAGACAGAAGCAGAGTTTTAACAAAATACTTGACTGCAACTGCAAAATGGGTTTGTAATGAAACTGCCCCCCAAAGCCCAAAGGTGCTACAGTTTCTCCAACGTCCCTTCCTACCTGGCTTAGCAGGAAATTTCAAGCAGAGCTCTGTCTCCCCATCTCTGCCCAGTATTCTTTCCCAGATCCACACTCATTACATCCCAGTCTCCCTCCCATTTTAAACACACCATAACATCCCACACTATCAGTGCACGTGTAGTCCTGTAAGAACTAGAGCTCTGTGCTAGTAGAGAGTAAGTTACATCCATCAGTCAAGAAGGACGTAGAGGTAGGTAATTACATGGGAGAACAAGCTAATGGACTAAACTCCTTTAGAGCTATAGCACTACAGTAACGACAGCACGGACCTCCAAGCCTTCCTGAGCCTCCACCCCTCTTCCAAACCTTGCAAGAAAATTACCCCAGTAATTACTGAAGAGGTCTCTAACAAATTCTCCCATTTTCAATTTCATATTCTCCGTGACAGATAGGGTCATTACAGCCCATAGTAAATGAAAGTGCAGCACAGTCAAGTGCTCCTTGAAACAGGAAATGAAAGTGGATCACCTCCCGCTGGAGCGGCAGAGCGCCGGCATCAACGTCTGATTTGGCTGAAGAGCCCAGAGTCTGTCTCTCTTCACTGGCCTCCAGGATATTTGTGAGCCAATGCGAAACAGAAAAGCCTCCAGAGCAACACAGAAACCCACCCTAGAAGGGCACAGAACCTCACAACAGCTTTTGGATGCTTCAAAAACGAGAACGTGGACCTTTCTCTTCCTAGGTGCATGAAGCAGGGAGCAGTGTCTTTCCCACGGCTTAAGCAAGCAGATGAACTCCAAGAAATCTACAAGCAAATCAGGCAGAAAACCTACAAACCCTACTAAATACTGGGTTTAAACTGAACTGACAGTGGTAGTCTTGAAGGATTCTCAAGAAACATCTAGAGTTCCTAACTCGGCAGCATTTTTGGAAGCAAATACTCAACTTGGTCACCTCCAGCAGTAATACAGACAGTGAAGTTACCTGGTATTTCTCTGTGCTCAATACCTGACCCTCCATAACCTGAGCCCTAATTTTCACTTGTGCTGTGAGCTGCCTGTATGCATCAAGGACTCAAGTTATTTCAGATACACACATTAATGTCAAATTAGGTGCCATGGTATTGTAGCTGTTCACAGGGCTTCAGACAGCCTATTACTGAGGCAAGATCCCTCAAATAAAACCAGTTTCCCACTGCTCAAGGGAAATGTTTATCAGGCAAGTGAGTTTCTTAATCCTGAGGTGCTACTCTCCCACCTGAAATAATCAGTTCAGCTAACACAGTCCACACTTCTTGCATACAGGACTGGTTTGGAAGCTGGCATTATTTCCATTTGTGAAATAAAAGGTTTTATTTATGGTTTCCTAGCTGCAGCTGCACTGAATGGGACCAGCAGGAAATGCAAAACGTCCAGGATTGTCAGCAAACATACTGCTCCTTACTGACACTATGTTACTGGATCACAGTGTAGTTCGTGAAGAATGAGGAAAATAAACAACACACCCAAACTACTGTGAGAGGCTCATGAGGTGTCACATGGAATTCCACTTAGAAATGTTTATAAGTTGAAAGCAACTGCATTGTAGCATAGATCCTCTATTAAACACATCCTGTATTAAGCAGCTACTTCCCTAAAAGGCAATAAAATGGCAGCTAATTATTAACCAGGTCAATCTGTTCCTCCTCCGAGTATCTTCAAGTCAAAAGCTGCTGAAACAAACAGGTTATAGCAGCTGAGAACAGCTTCCCAAGGTTGTTCTGGTTACAGAGATGTTATTACTGACAACGAAACACAGCAACATCAAGCAACTCAGCTTGGTTTTTCAGGCACATTTATGGAAAGGAAGGAAATTCTGTGCAGCAAATCTCCCTCCATTCTCTTATTCACCCCTGCAGATGCACCTGAAGTTCTGGTGTGCCCTTTTAAGGATCACTATCCCACACTACTGGGGGTTCCTTGCAATCTTACCAGTAGCACCTATCAACAGGTATGATGAGCCCAACTACACAGTAACAATGAGGTACCTCCTACCTTTCCACTGACAGCCCCAGCACAGCCCGTTACAAGAGGAGAGGCAAAGCCCATGGTCACGGCAGACTTCAGAAGAGCTCTAGGACTGTTTAGCTCTTTGAAAAGTCCACCTTCTTCTTGAAGTAACTCCAGCTAATGCTGAGCAGAGGTTTCACCCACTACCTGTTACTCAGCGGCTGAGCACCCACCATGGGCAAACGCGAGCTGTGCCTCAGCACCTCTGCCGAGGTGTAAAAAAGGAAGAAAACTTTAACCGTGGATCTGTGCAGCAGGTTTCGCTGTTGTAGAATTATGTAAGAGCCCCGGAGCGGAGCAGCAGCCCAGAGCATCTCCCCTCGAACTTCAGCCGGGGGACAGCCGCGGGGCTCCGGGGGGAGGAGGACATGGGGCAGGACAGGGGGAAGGAGGCGGAGGGGCGGAGCGCAGCCGGCACTGCGGCACCGGGAGGGCGGGAGTCCGTAGGGCAGCCCCACAACTGCAGCAACAGAAGGAGGAGGAGAAAGGGACACCCCCGATTGCGCCGCTTCCCTGCCCGCACTCGGGTTACCCCGGCCCTGCCCGCGGGAGCAGCCGCGGCTCCGCTCGCATAGGGCCGCAGCTCAAGTTCGTCCCGGCCCGCGCCTAGCCCGCTCCCCCCTCACCGTCTCGTCCCTCGGTCGGACTCCGGCGGGACCGGGCGCGGTGCCTTGGGACGGCCACCACCGCCTCCTCCGGCGCGTTGAGCCGCCCCAGCCACAATGGCTCCGCACGGGCCGCGCCAGGCCTGCGCCCGCTGACGCACACCTGCTCGGACCAATCGCAGACCTTGGCCAGAGTAGTTTGACCAGTAGGATTTCGAGGGCGGGACCTCCCGCCGCTATATAAGGGAGGGTGGTGAAGGCCCGCAGTGGGGATGGGGCAGCTCGGGCCAATGTGCGCGTGGCCCCGCCCCCTGTCGTGATGTCATCACTGCACGTCAGGCTGTCACCGCGGTTATGATGTCATCGCGCAGCAGCGCTGCGTCATGGGTTGCCCCTCAGCTCCCAGTGTGGAGAGGGGGTACACTGCAAACCCGACTGCTCCTGGGGATCCTGTTTTAGCAGCGGGGTGAGTTGGAGGAGCTTCAGAGGTCCCTGCCAACCTGACCAGGCTGAGATGACGCCATACCTTAGCAGCCCATCACCACCTTTGGTAGCCCATTGTAGCCCCAGGCTGCTTTGGAGTGTGACAGTGCCCAGGCACACAGCGCAGGGCCATAGAACACGTAGCATAGTTAGTTTGGATGGGACCTTCAAGATCATCCTCTTCCAACCCCCTGCCTGTGGGCAGTGACACAGTGACACCTCTCACCAGACAAAGTTGCCCAGAGCTCCATTCAGCCTGGCCTGGAACACTTCCATAACTTCCCTGGGCAACCTGTTCCAGTCCCTCAGCACCCTCACAGGGATGACTGTCTGCCTAACATCTAACCTCAAATGTCCCTTCCCCTTGAAACCATCCCCCTTGTCCTATCACTAGCTGCCCTCTAAAATGTCCCTCTGTGCCCTTCCTGTAGGCCCCTTCAGTACTGGGGACTGTTATAAAGTCCCAGGGTGATGCTCACAGGGTCAGTAACGACCCCAGGTGCCACAGCAGAGGCTTCACACAGCATCTCCAGGGGGGGCACTGCAGAAGGGGTTTATTCCTTGCCTGGGTAGCCCAGCTACTGCTGACCGCACTCAAAACTCTGAACCCTTCTCTCCATTACCATCTGCTTTGTGGTTAGAACAGCTTGTTTGTTAAAACAGGTGCTGACTAAAAATAAACTCAATACCTTTTCCCACCTCTCCTAGGATTAACGGCAGCTTCTGTTCCTGCAATTTCTGTTCTCATACATGATTTTAGAAAAACACACCTGCACTTTTTCACAAACTCGATGTATCACGTAGACTAGGTGACACTGGGTACCCTAATAGCTCCACTTTTCAGTCTGAAGAGGATATTCATTCTACACAGATAGTAAAATGTGCCTTTGCATCACTCACCAAAACACAGTGGGTACCAAGTTACATAGTCTTGACATCTAGGTTGTCACTACTCTTTCCATTCTGATCCAGGTCCTTTCATGTGGTTCTAAAAGGTATTAGTGCAGTTTCCAGTAACTACCTAGCGTAACACTTCCAAGCTCTCAACCCACATATGCAAACATCTCCATTTAGAAGCAGAGGAACCTCATAAAGAAAACTTTGCTAGTCAAGAGTTTAGTTAATAAAATACAGAAATTAAATATTATGGTTTCTGGCTGTTTCAAAATGAGCCAAGAACCTCGTGTGTGTATCTAGCTATTTATTTGAGTTTTATAGCTGCTTCCTACTCAGTTCACAACCAGCAGAGTGTGCTTCTGGAGAGAGATATATTAATAAAAGAGACCTTCGGTCCAAGCTTGAAGAGGTAGAGAGCACTCTCTTCTTTGCCAGTATGGGGTGTTGCATTTATATACGTAGAATATATCTGCTATAATATGTAATAATAAAATCCATTATATAATTTAAGCACCTGGAGACTAAATCTTTCCATCTTTCCATCTGTCCATCTACATCTCAGTATCTATAGTTTAGATGCCGTGTTACATGCAGGTTTATGGCAGTTTGTCCTTGGCCAAGGAGACAACTTTATGGCAATGAGCAGCAATTTTAAAAATACAGACACAGCTTCTGCTTCTACCTCCAGGAAATTGCTTTGCAGTTTCATTTACCTCTGCAGAAGATAAAATACAAAGGTTTAATTAATAGCTGGGGTTAATGACAATAGCAGCTACAACTGGAGACTATGCTGCTGTATCTGTACGTGTCTGGCAGAACACTGGTGTAGAGTCACCAAATCAATTTCTGCTGTACTTGTGTGCTTCAGAAAGATGGAGATAAGGAGCATGTCACCCAAACCTGACACACTAATGTGAATCACAGCTGCTGGATAAGGAAGAAGTAAGGTGTGCCTGCCTGACACCCGTGTGACACAGAAAGAACCAACCCAAGAAACAGAGGAAAGAATTCTCCCATCACGATTTAGGCACGAACACACTCTCTCCTGCTTGTATCAGAGTCCTGCAGTCTCATACTTGTGTTTGGACCCAAGACAAGGAGCCATCAAGGTCGAGAAGCCGTACAAAACTCCAAACCACAAAACAAGAGGAATCATAGACTCTTTTAATTACATTGTTGTACGCTCTTCACACAGAAATAGCACTTGAAAGACATCCAGTTCCCTTATGTTGTTGTACTGTACATGTTATGCAAATAAGAGCCGGGGCGGCATACAAAACAAAGCGTGGCTCTGGCTTTTCAAAAGAATCCGTTGAAAGAAGCAGAAATTTGGAAACATAGCTGGGAATGTACAGCCACAGAAGAGCTCTGCTGACAACTGCTTTAACACAAAAAACAGATGCAAAGGAGGAAGGTGAAGCTGAGGAGGAAGCAGAACAAGACGTTTCCAGTTTGAGGCTGGAGTAGGAGAAAACCCGAAGCAGCTGTACACGTGTCACCACGCTCGTTATTTACACGGAGCGTCACCAATGCTACAGAGAAGCAATGTACTAAAAAAATAACTTAAACAAAGCTATACAACTGTTGTTATAAATACTATATATTTTTAAAACTAGTTAAGTAGTGTAGGCTAAAAAACGTTCACAGTTACTCTGAAGAGAGCTGTATCTATATATTGCACAGTAGAAAAGTTCATTCAGTTATACCATGTGTAAACAATCTCCTTTGGCAATTTCAGGACTTGGAGGGATATTTGCTGTGAGCAAAAGCACTTGGGTACAAGGCACATCAGAAGCTTTTAAAGCTGCGAGATAAATCCTCCTGACACTTTCCGGTCTGCACTGTCATTCTTTTTTAGAGAAACGGGTACCTATCAGAAGAAACACATTCCTGGGAGAGGTCTGGTGACAAAGCCATCAGCTGCTCTTGGCTGTTATTCTACAGTAACAGATTTGGCCAAATTTCTTGGGAAGTCCACCTAGAATGAAGAGACAGGCAGGGTACTCGACAGAGTAATAGTGATATTCTGCACCTGACAGTTCCTTTAGAGTGCTTCTGACAGGCGTCCTAACGCGTTCTGCTTTATTCTAGACACGCTAACACGCACAAGAGACTATGGCTCTGCAGCTAGTGACTCGCTGTTGAATTCGTCCTTGCTCCCCAAACCCTCCTAACAAATGCATATTTGATTCACACCTTTCCAAAGCAATTATCAGACTGACACACTTTGTCAGCATCAAACCGAGCTGCGCAAAGCACCGGAGCGCTTTAGGCTGAAGCGCGGGATCACGCTTGAAAGGCTCAGCTCTCTGAAGACATCCTGCCTGCACGTTCCACTCAGCAAATGATTTTGTTCAGGATACCTAGCAAAACATATAAAGCTGAAAAGCTGGCGTGCACTGCCACATCCACTACCACAGTCACTCCACTACTGCCAGGATTCTCTGATAGACACCCCATATAACTGGGTCTGTCACTTTATACTGGTCCAACTGGAGCGCTACATAAAGCAAGCACTTACATCGTATCCTCGGAGAACAGCCAGGTGAAACGAGAGCAACTGGAGAGGAATAACACTCAGGACTCCTTGAAGGCAGTCAACTGTGTGAGGCAGCTCGATTGTTTTGTAGGCAAATTTTGAGCTTTCCGTGTCTTCTTTGGAGCAGAGAATGATTGGACGACCCTGAAAAACACAGGTTTAGCAGCGCTGAGTGAAGAGCTGGCTTAGAGCTGCTTTGGAATGTTGGTTCACAGCATGCCTCTTACTGCCTCTGAAGATGCTCAGGTAGCTAACAGTGCCAGTGCCAGTCTTGTGTAATGACTTCTGACATTCACTGTGTTGTAAGACTAAATGTTTTCACCCTGTAGAGTTCTAACATTACTCCGTTTGCTTTCAGAGAAATGAAAACTAAAAATGTGAGCCATGTGAAATCTGGGGTAGATCAGAACAGGGGAGGTTGCTAGATCAAGATCCCTCTCTACTCTGCCCTGATCAGACCACATCTGGAATATTGGGTCCAGTTCTGGGCCACTCAGTTCCAGAAGGACATAGAGCTGCCAGAGAGAGTCCAGCACAGAGGCACAGAGATGATGGAGTGGAGCATCTCCCTGATGGGGAAAGGCTGAGGGAGCTGGGTCTTTTGAGCTTGGAGAAAAGGAGACTGAGGGGTGACCCCATTAATGTTTATAAATAAGGAAAGGGGAGATGTCAGGAGGGTGAAGTCAGGCTCTGCACAGGGGCATCTACTGATAGGACAAGGGGCAATGGGTGTGAGCTGAAACAGAGGAGGTTCCATATCAATGTGAGAAGGAACTTCTTCACTGTGAGGGTGACAGAACCCTGGAAGGGGCTGCCCAGGGGGGTTGTGGAGTCTCCTTCTCCAGAGACATTTAAAACCTGCCTGGACATGTTCCTGTGAGACTTGGTCACTTCCAACCCCTAATATCTGTGATTCTGATGTTAACCTTCACTGGCAATTTATAGCATCTTCTCTAGAACTTAACAATTAGGGAAAAAAAATCCTGAGTACATTTTCCTGAGGCACAGCCAGCAGCAATCAATGCACAACCTCTTTCCCTATGGCCCTGTATTAGTTCAACAGTTTACCTGTCGAGCAGTGACCTGTTGCAGGGCATTCTGGCACTTGGTGAAACATGGATCCTTCATTATCACCATGATAACAGGCATCTGTTTGTCTATTAGGGCTAACGGACCGTGTTTCAGTTCACCAGCCAGGATACCTTCAGAGTGCATATAGGTGATTTCCTTTATTTTCTAAAAAGAAACCAAAAAAAGCAAATACCATCAATTTATCAGATGATAAATAAGAGCCAACAGGAAGAAAACCACCAGGTGCATATATCATGTGCTGGGGTTTCTAGCAGGCTGATGGCAGAAGCAGAGCTTGCCCATACACATGCATTTGCAGATTAAAAACCTGGAGCAATCAACAGAAACCTCAAGAACCAAACACCCAGCACAACCCTGGCTACTGCAGTCTACCTTTCATGTTTCAAACTTCTGTGAGAGATGGATGTGTGCGTTGCAGCAGAATGTTCAGAACATGATTTGTGAGTTGCCTGCAGGAGCATCTCATCTGAACATTGTTTTCCTGAAGTCATTTGCAAATGAGTCGGTATTGTAAATTGTGTGTGGTTTGCTTTGGTTTTTATAGAGATGATTAAGAATTCCATCTGTTTATTTATATATTAATATCTTTTATCTATTTATTCATCTATTTATTAAGTGAAAGAAGAAAGAAACTGGTATAGTATCCAGAGTCACCTTAAACATGAGTTCAATCCAACAGGCTCAGATGCTCTTAGTCACAGACACTCCGTAGCTTTATTGTGGCAGAATTAAGTTGTAGTGAAATATTAGGAAAAACTATGCTGCAAAAGCCACAAAAGCTCATCTTAAATAACACCCAGCAGTACTGAAGGGTTCCTACCAGAGCTCCTTCCAGACAGGTGGCATAATTATATCCACGACCCATAACCAGCAGAGATCTTTGCTTGTACAGTTCCAGAGCCAAATCGTGTATCTTCTCATCCAAGGACAAGACTTCTTTAATCATCTCTGTTAGGGCAAAAGCACATGTTAGAAACTTCCATCCAATTCAGGTTTGCTTGCAGCAGGATGTCTAATCATAGCATCACAGTATCATTAGGGATTGGAGGGGACGTCGAAAGATCATCTAGTCCAATCCCCCTGTCACAGCAGGATCACCTAGACCAAGTCATACAGTCAGTCTGGGTTAGAAGATACTGGAAGGCCACCATAAGGTGACCTGGGAGCCTCCTCTTCTCCAGACTGAACAGCCCCAGCTCTTTCAGTCTGGCCTCATGGGAGAGGTGCTCCAGCCCTCTAATCTAATGATGTTAGACCCAATACAGTTAACGTAATTCAGCCCTCAGCTTTGCTTCTTTGACTGCAGTTTATTTTCTCCAGCCTCATTTACAGTAAGAAAATTAAAGCAGCCGTTGGCCTAAATGCTGCTCATACATCCCATCTCTATTTCTGAAGGAAGTTGTGAACATCCCCTTTTAAAAATCACCTGGAATTAGCTTCCTTTTATCTATCCAGATTTAAAGCCAATGGCTTTAAATATTGGAAACCATCAATTTAGGAGATCATCTCCAAACTACCTTATTGCAATTAAAAAACCCAACCCATGAAAATTCTGATCATCCCACCAGGTTTCTTGTAAAATAGGTAATTAATACATTAGCCAATAGTCAATTTTTCTTCCATGTCTCCCTTTCAGGAGGTGGGGAGAGCAAAACTTAAACGAGAACAAGAAGTCCTCAAGTCCCCAAGTAGTATTTTAACCAACCCATTAACCAGCACCCCAAATATCAATGTACCTGGCAATGACTTTAATCCACTAATGATTTCCTGTCTCCTTTTCTGCAAGGAAATCCTGTCTTCAGACATCATTAGGCCAAACATTACAAGAGACACAAATTGGCTGGTATAAGCCTGCAGACAAAACAAAGCACTTAGCAGCTAATTCTGCGGAGAGATGTTATGACCTCAGTTTGAAGTGCCACAATCAACATTTTAATTGGGTTCCTCAGGGCTGAAATATGGAAGCCAACCACTGAACAGCAATTACCTTCGTGCTTGCCACCCCTATCTCAGGTCCTGCGTTGATGTGAACACCACAGTCAGTCTCCCTGGATATTGAGCTCCCGACTGTGTTGGTGATGCCGACTGTCAGAGCTCGGCGTTCCTTACAGTACCTCAAGGCCATCAGCGTGTCGGCGGTCTCACCTGGAAAACATTTACATCTTGATTTCGGGTTGGGCAGCCATGGTTCCTGAAAAGCACAGGACTCTACACAAGTGTGTTCAGAATAACTGCATCCACGCTTACGCGGTGCAAAGTGCAACTGGACTTGGTCCTTCAGCACTCACTCGCTGCCTGTGTGTTTGAATCAGGTCTGCAAGAGACTTTTCCTTCAAGAGAAGTCTGACCTGTTTGCCGTTAGCCAGCAGAAACAGTTTGGTTTTGATTCCTCAAATATTTCCCTACACTTTTCACTCACATCACCCGATGCACAGAATCTCTTTAGTTGGAAGAGACCTTTAAGATCATCAGGTCCAACCCTTGACCCAGTACTGCTGGGTCACCACTAAAACATGTCCCTAAGCACCAGGTCTGTGTGTATTTTAACGACCTCTAGGGATGGGGACTCCACCACAGCCCTGTGCAGCCTGTTCCAACACCCAATGACCCTCTCAGTGAAGAAATTCTAATATTCAGCCCTGGATGACAACAGAGGTTGATGAGCAGGACCAGCACCCCACTGCTGCTCCCTCACTCAACATTCAGACTAAATCCCCCCTGGATCTCAACAGAGGTTGATGAGCAGGACCAGCACCCCCAGTGCTGCACCCTCACTCAACATCCAGCCTAAATCTCCCCTGGATCTCAACAGAGGTTGATGAGCAGGACCAGCACCCCCAGTGCTGCACCCTCACTCAACATCCAGCCTAAATCTCCCCTGGATCTCAACAGAGGTTGATGAGCAGGACCAGCACCCCCAGTGCTGCACCCTCACTCAACATCCAGCCTAAATCTCCCCTGGATCTCAACAGAGGTTGATGAGCAGGACCAGCATCCCTAATGCGGCTCCATCGCTTAACATCCAGCCTAAACCTCCCCTGGTACTGCTTGCAGCTATTTCTTCTGGTCCTGTTGCTTCCCACCAGAGAGAAGAGGCTACTCTCATCCTTGTCACAACCTCCTTTCAGGTGTAGTTCTGGAGAGTGGAGAGCATCTGTTTCTCCAGGCTAAGTAACTGAAGTTCTCTCAGCCACTCCTCAGAGGACTTGTGCTCCAGAGCCTTCACAAGCCTCACTGCCCTTCTCTGGACATGTTCCAGCACTTCAATAACTGCAGACAAGCAGCACATGCAGCTCACCTGACTGACTGATAAAAAAGCACACGTCGTCTCTGAACACCGGCGTGTTTCGATCCAGGAAGTCGCTAGCAAGTTCCACCATCACCGGTAACTCGGTTAATTCTTCCAGCACTTGTCGAGTCTGTATTCAAGCAGCAAAGAGCATTAATACTGACACCCATAAAAGTCCTTAAGGGTCAGGGATAAGCTACGTGGATTCTTATTGCTAAAGTTTATAATGACAACTTTAATAATCAAGGCAAGAAAAGTTGGTCCCCAGTATGGAGGTAACAGCTTTATAGGAGGTAACAGCTTTGGAGCATTGATAAAGACAATGGAACAGAGCAAAATGAAATGGAAAGGCAGGAGCCCTCCACAAGGGGAAAAAGTTTGAGACACAGAAGAAAACGCAGGAGAAGAGCTGTTTTCCAACATAGCAACTGAGAGTCTTATATGCATTTGAGCTAAGGCTGAACCTACAGCTACTGCAGCGTGGTAGCTGGTCCCACAGCCAATAATGATCAGTCGTCGGCATCTTCTGATTTCCTTCAGATGATCCTTCAGCCCACCCAGCAGAACTGGAAACAAGCAAACCAGTGCAATTTATTTTCTAGGTAATACGTTCAAAGAGGGCAGGCTCGGGGCAGCTCGAATGCCTGCGCTGGGTTACCTGTGCTGCTCTCAAAGTTCACCCGGCCTCTCATCGTATTGACAACTGATTCTGGTTGTTCAAAGATTTCCTTCTGCATGAAAGCGCTGAAGTTACCTGTTTAGGAGAAGAAACGGGACATGGCAATGCTGCTGCGTCCTGCTTCAGTTCTTAGTTTAGAGTCAAAGTTTTCCAGCAAATACAACAACATGTTAATAGTTGCTGTTTTTATTCTAAATCTTGAGATGACTAGAAGCATCTAGGACTTTTCCAAGGGTAGAAATGGGTAGAGAGAGCCCCGTGCCACTCATCTGGCCGTGGTCTTAAAGCTTGGAATTATCAGCTCCCAGCATAAATGGGTCAATGGACAGAGGCCAATGGGATGAGGTTTGACAGGGCCAAGGGCAGGGTCCACAATAACCCCCTGCAGCTGCAGACTGGGACATGAGTGGCTGGAGAGCAGCCTGGCAGAGAGAGACCTGGCAGTACTGGTTGACAGCTGGCTGAACAGGAGCCAGCAGGGTGCCCAGGTGGCATCCTGGCTTGGATCAGCAACAGTGTGGCCAGCAGCGCTAGGGATGTAATTCTCCCCCTGTACTGGGCACTGGTGAAGCCTCCCATTGAGTACTGGGGCAGTTCTGGACCCCTCTCTTCATGAAAGAGGTTGAGGGGCTGGAGCGGGTCCAGAGGAGCAGCTAGGCTGGGGAAGGGACTGGAGGGAAAGTCTGAAGAGGAGAGGCTGAGGGAACTGGGGGTGTTGAAGCCTGGAGAAGAAGCGACACAGGGGGGACCTTATCCCTCTCTGTCACTACCTGAAGTGAGGTTGTAGTCAGGTGGGGGTCGGACTCTTATCCCAGGCAACCAGCAACACAAGAGGGCAGGGCCTGAATCTGCACCAGGAGAGGGTTAGGTTGGATGTTAGGAAGCCCTTCCTCACAGAAAGGGTGATTCAACGCTGGAATGGAGTGAATCCACCAGGGCAGTGGTGGATTTTCCATCCCTGGAGGTGTTGAAGGGCTGGATGTGGCCCTTAGCACCCTGGTCTGTTTGATGTGATGATGTTAGGTCATGGGCTGGGCTGGATGACCTTAGAGGGCTTTTTTGCACAGCAGACCTAGCTTTCTGCCTCATCTGCTGCACCAACAGTAACTATCCATCTCGGGTGACACTCATTTACAGAGGTTTCAACCCACCCTTCATGATTTGCTGCAATTCCATCTGCAAGGTTTGGATGGCCCGCGAAGGATCATCGCTAGCTGAACGCTCCAGGCGGTGGATCGAGAGCTTCCCATCAGTTACTGCTGCAATGTCATCATCTTCCAAGAAGATGACTCTGTTGGTGTGCTCAATGATAGCACTGCAGAAGGAGCAGAAGCAAGACAAACCTGGCACATCAGTAAGAGTTGGCAGCAGCACTCCTCAAGGCAGCTGCACAGCACTTGCAGCTCCCCTGCCATCTTCCCTTTGGACACGAACTACAGAGAGAGTCATCTTAAAGGAAATGGCTCCATCTGCTGCTCCTCCTGCACTTTCACAGCAACCCGGAGCAGAAGACTCAGGAAACACAGCACCTCGCATCAGCAAGTTCCTGCTGCTCTCATCTTGCCTCCCTGTGCCCCTGAGAGACCATCTAAGGTCCCAACCTTCTTTCAGACATAAATAGGTACCTGGTGTCCAGCTTCCTGCTCCGTTAGGAACCACACCACTGTTTCCTCCTGTCATACCTGGACTGAGACACCGAGACCCAGCCTAATCATAGAATCATGGAATCATTAGGGATTGGAAGGGACCTCAAAAGGTCATCTAGTCCAATCCCCCTGCCACAGCAGGATCACTTAGACCAAGTCACACAGGAACATCTCCTAATCCAAGAGTGCTTTAGGAAATTGCCCGGATTAGGAGCCATTTCTATCAGAAAACAACTGGCAGGCAGTAAGACAGCACAGAGTTTCCAGAGCTAGCTCAGTTCTAGGCAAACACAGCGTTTTGTGAAGCGCTTCAGTACTTTTAGTACCTGGCATCTGACGCAAAGAAGAATTCTACTGCCTTATCCCCAACAGCATGAAGGCAGGTGGAGCTGTCCAGTCTTTTCATTCGTGAGTTGCACATGTTCTTCACATTTTCAATGTTGCCTATTAAAGAAATGGGATCTTTTAAATGCAAACCCTGATCTATCCAAGTTTGATATTACAGACTATACAGGTTCAAGGTATCACAGCTACACGAGCATTTTGGGAGGATGGAACCTTTACATGACCTGCACATTCAGTAGGAGAAAAAGAATCTCCTCAGGTAAGACACTTACCTGAGCTAGTAGTTTTATAGTACTGCTATAAAAACTCCTCGGCTGGTAGTTTTATAATACAAGGACCAATTAACCCAATTTTTCATCATAAAACACTAATCATAGAATCATAGAATCATTAGGGATTGGAAGGGACCTCGAAAGTTCATCTAGTCCAATCCCCCTGACAATAATTTTAGATCTTAAGAATAACGTAATTGAATTTATCAACTTACATGTTCTATACAAAACGGGGATCTGTTCAGTGGAGAGCTTGTACTTGCTCCTGACCCCAATGAGCAGAGGACTCCCTCTCCTAAAAAGGGAAAACACATGAGTTCATGAAAAGAGAGGCGTGCACAAAGAAGTCAAAGGACACAGAATCACAGAACATTTGGGATTGGAAGGGACCTTGAAGGATCATCTAGTCCAATCCCCCTGCCACAGCAGAATCACCTAGACCCAAGTCATAGAATCATAAAATCATAGAATCATTAGGGATTGGAAGGGACCTCAAAAGATCATCCAGTCCAATCCCCCTGCCAGAGCAGGATCACCTAGACCAAGTCGCACAGGAACATGTCCAGGTGGGTATTAAACATCTCTAGAGAAGGAGACCTCGCACCTGTGAAGTTCCAAGACAGTATTCCATCTAGCTTCCTAAACAAGATCTTCCTCAGTTCAGATCATAAAGCCATTATATGGCAGGAGCTACATAAATGGGGTTTGTTGCTTCAAGATTCACCAAACATAAGTGCCATAAGCTCTGGCGATTCGTTGCCCATAAACTACAACGAGGTAAAGGAAGACATACGACCTAGATGTTTTCCTTCCAGCAATGACAAAACAGCTTAGCACAGGCACCAGTGTGAATATCATTCTGAAACAAGGTTCACTCTGTTCTGTCTCTGCAGTGAGCCAGCAAGAAGCTCCAGTGCTCTTCACTATTAAAATACTCTTCCACTCGTTGGCATTTTCAATTCAGAAATGTCAACCCATCACTACTGCCCCTCTGACAGTGTAAAGTATTAAGATCATTTTTTAATTATAGGGGTCACGTACCATACTGGAAAGCTTATTAATATCGACCTCTCACAGGAATAAGAGAGTAATTCACCCCCCAACGCCTCAGACTGCAAATTTAGCTTCTCCTAATCCCCTCACTCTGAAAAAACCCCAAACTGCACCACACGGAGAACAGCTCATTTCAGAAGATATTCTCCAGTTAGCAGTGGCACAGCTGGCTTTTTCAGTTTTAGTGTCGTCCCGTTTTAGACCCGAGAGCAACGGGCTAGTTGGCTGTAGTGTGAAACAGTCTTTACTCCCACTGCTACTTTAAGATCTTTACATTTCCTGAAAGTTGTTTTCCAAGTCGTAAATAAAAGCAGATCTTAGACAGAAAAACCTCACAAATGGCTCAGCCAGCTACAGAACAGGGGCTGTATGAGCTGTCAGTACGAGGATGGTGTGTAGCCAACCCAAACACACTCCTCTCAGTGTTTATTCAGTGTGAGGTAAAACTGCCCCATGCTCATTCTGTCCCTCACTCAATACAGGGGAAACATCAGCACACCCACAACACAGCTTTAGAAACAGGGGATACACTGAGCCTCTTTACTGATCTGCTGTCACACACCATGGGAATCAGTTTGGCAGCTCAAACTGACTTGTATTTGAGGGCCAGGTGAGGAGACTGCATCTCACAAGGGTCCCACTAGCGTAGCTACCCACATTGAGTTTTGATTAAGCATTTTAAGCATCAATATTCAAGCACTATCAGTATTTTTAAAGCAATGTTAGCATTTTCAAACCTAACAAAAGCATGAATTATGTATAAAATAGACTTTTACTAACCTAGTAGCAACAGCTTCACCTGGGTAATGGATGCTCTTGAAAACCAGTGCAAAAGCACCCTCCTGGAAAACATGCAAAGAGAAAAAAACACCAAAAACAAACACTGAGAAAAAGCCCCTTATCTCGATTAGTTGCATCTCATTAAACTGGGGCCCCTCTTTCAGAGGTGGCTGTGATGGAAAAGCTCTTTACTACTATCAGGAATCTCTTCCTGCAGGGCAGAGTGCACAGTTAAAGGAATTGGTCGGGGAGCAGAACAAGCCAAGGTGCACGTAGCAGTGCAGCAGCTGGAAGATCAGGAAGGGAGCACTTAGCCCCTCTTTCCAAATAAAAATACCTTCTAATGCTAGGCTTAGGGAGAGCTCTGACATGTTACTCCTAATCCACATCAAGACTGTTGAACGTTTACTTTTAGTAGGACTTTTAATAAGAATGAGGGGTAAAATGCAGCTACGGTCGCATTCCCAGCTAAAATTTTGGGTGTTGTTCTTTCTACTTTAAACAGTAAATTCTCACACAACCCCAAAAAACCAACCAACTCAAACCTACAACACCAGAACAAAAGAGGAGCACACACTGGGCTACTCCATAGCTTTAATGCAGTTTGCAAATCAGAGGAGAGTGGGAGAAGCCCTTGCACCCTGCAGTGAGATGGCAACACACTCCTGCGGCCAGGACTCGGACTGCTTGGCTCCTGCTCTCAGCTGGCTGCACCACTGTTCCCTCTTGACCCACACAGGTCTTTACTTGGTGTGTACTTCAGCCCAGCTGTGGGGGAACCCCACAGGGCTGCTTCAGAAAGGAGAAAAGACTGTAAGAGACTGCAGGAAGGGGAGGGAAAACATCTGCCCAGAGTCTGGGGAGGAAACAAAGCGAGCTTTCTCCAAGCTTGCCATGTGTCTATCAATATCTTTAAGCATTCACATCCTGAGGAACAGTAGAGTCCCACTTCAGCTTGGAAGCCAGCTACAGCATCAAGCAGAACAGCCTGTTAGATCTATTTCCAAGCACGGGAGCCAAGGCACATTATTAGACAAACTTGAATGGCAGCAGTGTTTGAACATGATCAGCATGGCCTGTAAGCACACACTGCCCTTTAGGAGAAGGTTTAGCCCCCAGAGGTTCCTATTAAATGTTTTCAATTAAGCCACTTCGTTAACAGCCTGTGATAACCCCTTGCTTAGGGAAAAAACCAAACAGCATCAGCAACCCCCCCCCCCCAATAAACAAACCCCACTGCTAATGCAATTTAAAGATTAACCATTGAAAAGCCTTTGAGGTTTCCCAAACTTTAATCTCATTCCTTGGTCTATTAACATTGTGTAGAGGCCAAAAATTGTCGTTTGCAGCATCTCCTCGAGACTCCTGCACAAGATCTAAATGCAAAAACACTAAGGAACCCCACAAATAGCTGTAGTAGAGGATTAAGGAACTTCCCACTTACCAGCTGTTGAATAACTCGCTCTACCAAGGCTGAGAAGCTGGTGTCCTCGCTCTCTCTGTTGTCATACATGTATTTGATCAATTTGGGGATTGTTTCTGTATCTGTTTCAGATTCAAACTCATAGCCTTTGCTCTCCTGAAATACCAGAAGGAGGAGTAAAAAGTGGTTGCATCATCAGGAAAGAAACACTGAAGGGGCTTTTAGCTGCCTCCCTCTAGAAACTGCACAGTAGGATGGGCTGCTTGGAGCACCACACCGGACTAGTGGACATACAGCACTACAGACAAGACATGGAGTTATCTTGCCATGGCTTCTCCTTCAGGCATCCTGCACTACAACATGTAGTAAGACTTGCTTGGCATCTGTCAAGTAACAGGAGACAGGAGGGAGCTCACACACCCTCTCAGCAGAGCTGAGTGCAACTTGTTACTCTCCACACAAGGACTCTGCGTTTAGGATTGCGAGAGCACATTGTGCTCCAGCAGCTCCAGAGCATCTTCACTAGGCAGATGCTTTCATGCCACAGTTTTGCAAACAATACCAAGAAGCTTGAATTCAGATCCCAAACACAGTCATGAAAGATCTGACAGTAGATGGGAAAGCAGCTGCTTTCTAGTTTTAGAATGAAGTTGCCACAGACTCACCAGAAATTTTCTCAGGTCTTTGTAATTCGTGATGATTCCATTATGGATAACAACAAATTCTGAAAGAAAAAACAAATATATATTTAATACCAAGGGAAAACAATAAGATACTTAACTTAGAACACAAAATTAGAGGGGAAAAAAGCTTAGAGGTCCAGTAGACACGACCTCCTACAGACCTTTCTACAGACGTACGACAGACGCTGCCTTTCAGACCAACTGTTCAGCACAACAGAGAGAACAGAAAGAAGAAACTTAAATTCTGAAGGCATTTACAAAGGTTGTCCCTGATCACTGTGAGAGTTTTGAACTAAACTCAGCAGAGCAGCACCAAGAAGAGTGAAAAATGACATGAAATGGTGCATTTAAAACCCGCCTGGATACGTTCATGTGCGACTTGGTCTAGGTGATCCTGCTGTGGCAGGGGGATTGGACTGGGTGATCTTTCAAGGTCCCTTCCAATCTGTGATTTGCCTTCTCTGAGACTTTCCTTTTAAAATGAGAATGTTTTAACTAATTTGCATCAACTTTCAGAGGAGAGATCTCAATCTTTTACAGTGACTTGATCCCCAAAACAGGCCCTTTTATCCCCAAAACAGGCCCTTTTATAGCAAAAATGTTTATCGAGATAGAAGGGCAACAGCTTTGCCCTAGTACACAAAACAGAAACGACACCGCTAGCAAGAACAGAGAAATTCAAATCCATAGAGGTCCAGAGTGCTGCAGGCATCACATACCATTCCCTTTATCTGATCTCTGAGGGTGACTGTTGACTGCACTTGGGGCTCCATGGGTCGCCCAGCGGGTGTGAGCAATTCCAAAATGGGTTTCAAAGTCTGCTTTTGAGTCCAGGTCGTCTTGTTCTACACAGAAGAAGTTGAGTTTATTGAGTATTTAAAGTTGAGTCTCTTTCTCACACACAGCTACTACTACTACTACTACTACTACGACTTCAGTAGTAGAAGAGAACTTCTGGAAACCAAAAGCTACCTTCTAGCTTTCTTCGAAACCATTTGCTTTCTTGACATTACACTTCAGATAGCTCAGGCTACCAAGATAAAACCTTTGTTTGCCAAGTCTTGAGTCTTTTCAGCCAGCACTAGTAGCCAGCCTAACAGGCTACATTACTGCAAATGATAATGTAAAGGCATTCAGACACCACTCCAGTGCTTCCCAGATGGAACTGCTGCATCAAGCAGATTGTGATGACAGCCAGATGCTTAAAAGGTCATAAATTCTGTCAGAGTCCGTGTTTCGGCATTTTGGCTACCAGGCGCAGAAATCATCTCAGCAACACACCAAAGGAGCCCGGGTCTTGCACAAAGAAGCCATGAGAAGAGGGGAGGGCAGACTGATAACTTCACAGCACTGTTCCTGAAGATCAGCCTGCTTTTCATGTGCAGCTTCTGGGGGAACCAACAACTGCCACTGGATTAAAAAATCCCGCTGTCTCTGGTGCCAATTGTCACTCTAACTTCATGGTCTGACTTTCCACTGGGATCGGACTGGGAGGCCAAAGTAAAGGGGTAATTTTTTAAGCCACTTACTGTACAACTCTTCTTCCAGGGCCTTTACTTTCCCTCTTTTCTTAACTAGTTTGATGAACCTTTCTTTATCTTCATTGTTGTTTCCATCAATTGCCACCCCTGCAGGATAGGACACAGTCACAGATGTGATCTGAAGCGTGAAATACACTGGATGAAGAAAAAAGGCTGAGAAAATACAGCCTAGGATTTGCTCATAGTAGTGACCAGAATTAGCTTTCAAGTACACGTTGCCCTCTGAAGGATAATTAATGTTCAAATCAAACTAGACAAAGTCTATATCCACAGCCTAGATGAAAATCCAGGGTGACTTGGTTTGGGTGATCCTGCTCTGGCAGGGGGATTGGACTAGATGATCTTCCCAGGTCCCTTCCAATCCCTAATATTCTGTGATTTGGTGACCATCTCAAATTTTACTCAACCTACATGACCCTTCTTCCTCACACTCTGTTGGCTTTATGTGCACTAAACCCCAACCAGCATCTGATGACAGCGCTCAACACCCAACTGAAAGTCCTGAGAAAAGCTGAAGAAGAAACTCTAAGAATCACGATCATTAGTTCTGATCTCTTCATCTGCAGGATAAAAAAAAAGCCAACACAAAAATCACAGGACATTAGGGATTGGAAGGGACCTCAAAAGATCATCTAGTCCAATCCCCCTGCCAGAAGGTTGGAAGTACCCAAAAGGTCCTTCAAGTAGCTATTGGTTGCTGAAATGGATTAGCTGAGTCGGCTCACGTACCTGCAGAGTCATATCCTCTGTATTCCAGCCTCTGCAACCCTTTTATCAGGGTGTCAAATATTTCCTTCCGAGTCCGAGGCACTCTGTAGTTTAGATAAGCAAAAATTCCTGTTTAGAGAAAGGGAGGGAAAAAAAGAAGACAAAGATTAATTTATTTTTGAAGACAAAGATTAATTTATATTTTTTTTAGTGTTCACATCCCTTCAGACTCCCCTTAAACCCTTTTAAAACTGATATCACGGAGAGGCCCCCGAGGGGACCCAACCTCCCTTTGAGTGCAATTCTTCTTACTGGGCTTTTAAATGGAAAGAGTCCAAAGACAACAAAGGAATCAGGACCCTCGTTTTCACCCGACACAGAGGCTTGCCCGGCTAGTTGCGTGTTAGCCATCAAGAGTTAAAGAGCTGCGAAAGCTTAGAAAAATGTCTACTCTTCATGGAAACCACAGCTGAAAATGGGAACGTTGTGATCTACTTCATATCCAGACATTCAAAGAAGGAATATATTCACCAGTGCTAGCACAAGGAGACTTTTGTAATCGAAGTCATGGCCTTAAATACACATGGGTAGGTGCTGGGCTCAACATCTATTTCTGAAAGGTTCCAGCTTGTTCCTGCCTGCAGCAGGCACTTCAGCAGGAAGAGAATAAAGAAAACATAAAGGGTCAAGTCAAAAGGACAACAGAGGGAAGAAGCAGAAGATAAGAAAGCAGAGACACTCAAAACTCAAGCGTTCAGCCTTTGCGCTGCCTCAACACAACGCTGCCAGCCAAACCAAACCCAGCAGAGACACGAGAGCCCTGCGCTCGCCCCATACTCAGGTCAGCTGTTACAGAGGCATCAGCAGCAAAGATGTGCACTGGCTCCTTGGCAAACAGCCTCAAGGAGCCTTCAGCTCTGATCCTTCTGCTCTTGAATAGGCCAGTCATCAACCCAGAAATGGCTTTCTCAGCCTTGGGCTTGGTTCCTACCCAACCCCTGCACACCTTATTTACTCTGGAAGGCAAACGTGCACCAGCTGATTACATTGGGAGGTTGGGAGATGTGCTTCACCTTTAGAAAAGGCGTAAGAGGAGGTCACCTGCAACAGCTTCTCCACCCAGAAGTCTCGGGACAGGAGAGCTGTGTTTTCCATTGCAGGAAAGTCTCCTGCCCCGAGACTTCTGCATTTAAGAGGAGAGATTAGCCTCCTCCATTAGCTCTGGCAAATGCGCACCCCAATAAAACAGAAACATGTCATTTCACTGTTTCAGCAGTTTCTCCAAGCAACAAGTCAGGACTGGAGACTACAGGGAGCAACAACCAGACTCCAGGAGCGGGGACAGATAAGCAGTGCAGCCAAGCAAATGTTTTAACTAGAGGAAGCCTGTGTTTGAAATGCAACACCCGCTTCCCCTTCAATTAAGGCTTTTGAACTGCAAGCGGCTGCAGAGAAGAGGCTGCTCTGATGCACCAATAAATCCCCCTTATAAAGACTGTTGTGAATTCAGCTACTCCGCTGGTTCGAAGCCATTAATAGTGTTGATTTAACGGCGAGGCTGAGACTATTACATTGGTCTCCGGATTTATCTTGGAAGGATTAAAGGGTGGAAAATGCCTTTCTGCTACAGATGTGAGATTTATGAGGAGCCCGGCCTAATTATTTCTAAAGCATCCAACATTAGTGGAGATATTAAAGACAATAGTTGCATTTAAGGAGGTTTCTGGGAATTTGAACAGCTAAACACTGTTCTTCACGGATGCTTTGAAAAATAATGCCCCGGGTTGTACAGAGTCGCTGTAGACTGAGGGCTGGTTGATCATTTTTGCAGACAGATATTTACCGTTCCCTGGCGCTAACCACGAACCTCAAGAGCAGCATTCTTCAATGTCTTCAACACGAGTTTCTCAACATCATTCCAAAACATTGCTACACACCTCGTTTCAGATCCAGCTCCACTTTCTAGGCCAGATTTCGCAACGGATTTAAGACACATCAGCCCCGTATGTTCCATGTGGCATCTTTGGACTCCACACAGCTCCAGGAAGAACCTTCCTTCGGGACCCTCCTGACAATGCCACCAGTGTGTGCAATTGTTCAAAAGAGCCTTGTTTCCAGGGAACTGGAGCTGTGCTTCCACACATGTGAACTGGAAGACGCCGAAGTCACCAGAGGCCATTCACGAGATGAAAGCAAGAGCTGCAGCCCAACTTCTCGTGGAATATATTATAAACTCTTCCAGTTAGAGGAGATAAATCTGACTCTCAGCACTGTTTCTCTAGGACTGTTCTGTTCCATGATTTATCCATCTGCATGTTCCCTGCTCTGCAGAGTCATCGCTTTGGCTAGATTTAAAGCACATTACACAACTCATGTAGAAACAGCCTTTGATAAAGACACCTCGCAGCTTAATTCCTCCTGGAAGCAAACCAGGAAGACTGAATCTCAGTTGAATCATACTCGTGATAAGAGAGTTCCGTGACGCTCACAAGTTACTTTACAATGGGACTCCCCAAGCTGCTAGATGCTGTTTCCAGGGCTTGCATCTCTCTTCCCCAGTGAGCACTCAAGTGTTCTGTCAGCTAATGCAATTCTGCAGTGATTAGGCATCAGCTAAGGCACCGTTTATTTGTCAGCACAACACAAGCAGTTCAACACTGTCCTGAATCACCTGTACAAGCACAGAACCCAATGACAGCGCTGAAGAAGGGTTTTACTAGGACATCTCTCTCTTGATCCAAATCCTAACCCTGGTTTATAGCTTCCCACAACTGCAGAGCAGGCACAGAAGCCTGCACTAGGGCAGCCCTGCACAGTGTACCTTTAGCATCAGACACTCAAAGGGTTGTTAAAGCATCACTAAAACCAGTTTTAATCGGGTGCAGACACTGAGAGCAAGGCTCCCCCTTGATTTGCACATCAGGGCTTCACAGTTCCCCCTCCCAGGGCTGCAAGCAGAGCGACAAGAAGGAAAAACCCAATCTTTGAGGTGGGGTTTTCTGGGTGAGAAAAATCCCCAGGCACTCTTGCAATTGCAAGACTTCACCAAAATCAAGAAGGGGGCAGCCTACACTTGAAGTTTGAACTAAATTAAGCTTTTTTTTTCTTCAAAAATAAAAGGATGCCTCTGTTGGGGTCGATGCCAAAAACTTAGCTTTGAGGAAAATCTCAGCCTCCATTTCTTACCCTGAGGCAGCCTATTTTGATTTAGAGTTGGCAGATCATCAGTTTAAGAGCATCTTATCTGCTTTTTTAACCCTGTGTACTTTTGCTGTACTGTCTTCTTACAGGCAAGTGCCATGTTTATTCTGTGGGATTTCATGAACGTCAGGATTTAATGGCCATAAATGTATTTTTGAAACAGAAAACACTAGGTTGAAATCTTTGCAGGCTACCTGCAGGCAGAGAAAACACAACAGGACACATTTTCAACACTTAAAGCTGGAAAGATCAGCAAAAATACTTAGAAAATGAATTTAGAAGCTGTTGCTTGCAGCCCCATGCACTCCTGGGTTCCTACAGCAGGTCAGCACAGCAGGGATGATACAGGACATCTTCCTTGATAACTACTGTTACGTGAAAAGTGTCCATGCACTTGGTGAACTGCCGCTCTCTTGGCTATTTCATACTGAGTCAGTTGCTCCACCTCACACTAGCTGTTTTACCAAACCCATCACCAGTGTGATCACCCTCATTTCCCAATCAATACACAGCCCGGGCTACGCTAAGGTCTGCTGTTGCCATTAGCTGTCTCACTTCTTGGTGCTTGCCACCACCACCCCTGCTTTACACAGGCGCTGGGCCAAGTCTCTCACCTGGCAGGAGGGGCTGTTTAGAAGACACCGAGGTCCTCTCTTTGTCTGAACACTATCACCTCGTGTTTCCATTCAAGTGAAAGAGGCTTTCTGGATTCCCTGCTCCCTCTGAGGTTACAGTTAAAAGAGGATGTGGAGGAAGGAAGAAGACCTTTAACTCAGAAAAGTACATTTTTGGGAGCAGTAACTCAACTCACTTTCAGTGTGAACCTCACAAAAGAGCTTTTATTCACAGTGGTTACGAAGTACAAGCTCAAATTTTTCTAGTTTCAACTAAAGTCTCCTTCTAGACCCGAGAGGAAGCTCCAGTGATGGGTTAAGTAAAGTTTCACTAAGGCTTCACTGAAGTTGCTTTATTCCATAAATCAAACACATTGCCTTAGCAGCTCCTGAATCTGCACTTTGACTTAAATATGATCCAAAGGCTGTCCAAGAAATGACATTGTGGGTATTGTCTTCACCAACTCATCTTTACAAGACAAAGGAAGGTAAATGAACTCACATCACTAAGAATTAAGCTCCTTCACAGCCTTTGTCCGAAACCCACAAACTCTCCCTTCCTATGGCCGCAGCTGAGAAGTGATTGACAGCTAGTCCTGGCTTAGGAAAGCCGGAGCCACGAGCATCGAGGAGCCGGTGCCGCAGCGATGCTCTGAGGGCTCCGGAACGGGCGGAGCGGCAGTTTCCAGAGCAGCCCAGGAACCCCTGAACCCTGAAGGCTGCGAACGGGACGTTTCCATCCCCAGTCCCCGGGACAAGACGCCGGGAAGCACGGGAGGTCCATCATCCCTCCATGCCGGGAGAAGCGGGGGAACGAGGGTGCTGAGACGTTACCTGCCAGCACCGCGCCAGCCGATCGCTTCCCCTTCCCACTCCCACAAGGAGCCAGGCCCGAGGGCGCCCGGCTCTGCGGCGCCCCGGGACCCACTGTCGTGGCGGGGCTCCGCGCACCCCGCAGCATCTTGTCCCTCCCCGCGGGCACCTCGCTGCTCCCCGCGCCCCCCGCCCCGCTCCGTGCGCCCCGTCTCTCACCGCACATGGCCGCGCACTCGCTCCCGCCCGCTGCTAGCCGACGCGACTCCGCCTCGCCCGGGGACTGCGGCCGCTCCGGCCGTCCCGGCTCTTATAGCGGGGCCGAGCCGGTCCCCGCCCTCCCGCCCCGCGGCTGCTGCGGGACAGCTCCGTCGGGCTCTCCGAGGGGACAGCCCCGGCGCGGGGAGGAGATGTGTGTGTAATGGTGGGGGCGGTGCGGGGATTCGAGCCCTGCCCGCTTCGACTCTTACAGGTTTGCCGGGAACACCTGGGCATGAGTTCAGATGTGACCCTGCAGCGGGGTCGAGTCGTGTTTTTCCCAAGAAAGATGTCTCATAGCCTAGGGAGCTCAAATCTGCCCGTGCCAGGCGGCAGTTGGAATAACGAGTCCAGTCGTGGGCTCCCCAGTTCAAGAAGGACAAGGAGCTACGGAGAGAATCCAGCAGAACAGATATAAAGATGACTGGAGCATCTTCTTTGTGAGGGAAGGCTGAGAGACCTGGGACTTTTTAGCTTGGAGAAGACTGAGAAGGGATCTCATCAATACTTTTAAATATCTAAAGGACAGCTGTCAGGGAGATGGGGCCAGACACTTCACGTTGGCACCCAGTGGCAGGACAAGGGGCAACAGATATAAACGGGAATACCAGAGGTTCTTCTTTACCTTGAGGATGTCAGAGTCCTGGCACAGGCTGCCCAGAGAGGTCATGGAGCCTCCTTCACTGGAAACACTCTGAACCTGCCTGGATGTGTTCCTGTGGGATCTGCTCTTCGGGAACCCACTCTGGTAGGGGAGTTAGATGAGATGATCTTCAGAGGTGCCAGCCAACCTCTACCTCACTGTGATACTGTGGGCTTCTTCCAGGCAAAGGGAATGGTGACTTCAGATGTGTTCCTGTGGGATCTGCTCTTCAAGAACCCACTCTGGTAGGGGAGTTAGATGAGATGATCTTCAGAGGTGCCATCCAACCTCTACCTCACTGTGATACTCACTGGCTTCCTCCAGGCAAAGGGGATGGTGACTTCAGAAGTGAGCACCTTGCAGCTTAGCTTGCTTGCAGTGCGACAGTTCACAGAAGCAGCTCAAGCTGCTATTTAAACCACCTTGATCTTTCAAAAACACATGAAGTTTCATGATTCAGCCTGATAAGATTCCTTATTCCCTAGTAAAAAGGACCATAATTTTTCACAGAGATGATCCTAGTCCTCTCACATATAGAGTTACTAAAGCTCAGACACAAGGTGATATCTAAGGTAGAACTTCAGGGCTCCCCTTCTCCTGCATTTCTTTTTGTAGGTCATTTTTTTACATGAAGTAGTGGTTCCTTCAAAACTTTGTCACTTTTTCTCTTGACAGAGATGGTTGAATGAAGGATAAAGGTTGCAGCCTCAACATGACATGTTTATGCCACTGAAAAGGGGAATCTCTGTCTCAATCTTAAGGCAAAAGCCTGTAATTCTTTGATTTTTATGGTGTAAAAACATTTTGGCCTGAAAACTTTTTCAGTGTTGGAAATTCTGCTATAAAAAAGTTCATAAGAAGGAATAAATGAAGTGCAGTTTTTTATCACCTGTGTGAAACAGCTGTGGACCCCATAAAGAACAATTTTGTTTTCCTTCCCTCCATCCCACAGAATAAGACCCAACAGGCCCCCGACTTGTCACTGCCACACTGTCACTCTGTCACTGACCTGCTGTGTAACATCAGGCAGGGCATTTTAACACTTCATTTCAGTTTGTCTTGTCAGCTGAGCTTACTTTGCTCCTCCCCTGAATCAATCTCTGATCTTGTTTCCTCTGGTCCAGCCCAAGAGAAGGTGGAGGCTCTCAGCACTGCCTGTTAAGCAGCACTGCTATTTCTGTTAAAGCAAATACAATAAAATCCCTCTTCTAGTTTTCTTTTTTATTGGCAAGTGGTGCAGACAGTAGGAAAGCAGCCTTTCTTTTCTTTTATATCATGACTTCTTGGTCTAGGTGATCCTGCTCTGGCAGGGGGATTGGACTAGGCGTGCCTTTGTGGCCAGGAGGGCCAACAGCATCCTGTGGTGGATCAGAACTGCTGTGGTTAGTAGATCAAGACAGGTTCTCCTCCCCCTCTACTCTGCCCTGGTGAGACCACACCTGGAGTATTGTGTCCAGTTCTGGGCTCCTCAGTTCAAGAGGAATGTGGAGCTTCTGGAGAGAGTTCAGCGTAGGGCAACGAAGATGGTGAAGGAGGTGGAGCACCTCCCTTATGAGGAGAGGCTGAGGGAGCTGGGTCTCTTGAGCTTGGAGAAAAGGACACTGAGGGGTGACCTCATCAGTGTTGATAAATATGTGAAGGGTATATGTCAGGAAGATGGAACTGGGCTGTTCTCAGTGTCATGTAGTGATAGGACGAGGGGCAATGGTTGTAAGCTGGAACATAGGAGGTTCCACATCAACCTGAGAAGGAACTTCTTCACGGTGAGGGTGACGGAGCACTGGAACAGGCTGCCCAGGGAGGTTGGGAGTCTCCCTCACTGGAGATGTTCAAGACCCGACTGGACGGGTTCCTGTGTGACTTGGTTTAGGTGATCCTGCTGTTGCAGGCGGATTGGACTAGATGATCTTTCGAGGTCCCTTCCAATCCGTAGTGATTCTATGATTCTATGATTGGACCAAATGATTTTTCAAGGTCTCTTCCAATCCCTGATGTTCTGTGATTCTGTGAAAGATCGTGAGGCAGAGCCCAACATTTCACATATGGAAGACATTTCATGTTTCCTTGTGACGCTCCCAGGCAGAGAACAAAACAAAAATGAGACTTCAGACTGCAGGTAGGAGCAGCATTAAGTGGTGATTAGCATGTCACTCTGATAACTTATCAGTCAACAATTTCCAGACTCATCTGTCTGATCCCATTTGGCTTTTTCACTGCTGTGTGGAAGTTAGTTAGAAAATACACTGACTGTGTTTAGGGGGCAGTTTGTTTGGCTTGAAGGGACAGATTTTACAGCACTTGCTGGAGATCACAGATTTGATCCCATCTCACCCTAAAACTTTAAGTCCAAAAGCCAAATTATGTGAAAGTATCATCTACTGTTTTCAGCACAATAAGATAAAGTCTGCTTATCTGCAGACTTACTCCAGGTACCCTGGGGAAGTGCTCTGCTTGGGACGCTGTCAGAAAACCCCACAAACACCCAGGCAGCAGCTTGACAAGGAGTTTGTAAGTTGGAGCTGGCCATTTCCATGCTATCAGAGCCGGCATCTGAGAAGCAATGAGCTCAGCTGATGCAACTTCCCACAGAAGCCTGAACACAAACCTGAAGATGTTCTCCAAACGATCAGGAATTTTTGCCCAGCTACATCCTTCTTTCATCTGTCATTGCAGAAGGGATGGAACAAAGGAGTAGGAAGTGGTGGGGTACAGTGGAGGAACTACTGTATCACTGGTTTAGTGTCAAGTAACAAGGAAGTTGCCTGGGGCACCATTAGGCTGAGGCAGGGAGCAATGAAAATCGTTCCGGATGTGGTTGGAAGGAACAGCATTTCTCATCTGCGCTGAAAACCAGCCACCAGCATTTTAAGGATGGCTATTTCAGACTGCATTTGCATGTTCCAGCTACTCTGATATGTGCCTACACACCTTTTGGACTGGATGAACTGTCATTGGACTGGATGACCTTTAAAGGTCCCTTCCAGCCCAAAGCATTCTGTGATTCTACCTCATTCTGTTCCATCTTAAAGCTGGAGCTAGGGGAAGAGGAGACTGAGGGGTGATCCATTGATGCTTATAAATATGGAAAGGGTGGGTGTCAGGAGGATGGAGCCAGGCTCTGCTCAGGGGGATCCAGTGATAGGGCAAGAGGCAATGGGTGTGAGCTGGAACACAAGAGGTTCCACATCAGTATGAGAAGGAACTTCTTCCCAGTGAGAGTGACAGAGCACTGGAAGGGGCTGCCCAGGGGTGTTGTAGAGTCTCCTTCTCTGGAGATGCTTCAAACCTGCCTGGATATGTCCCTATGTGACTTGATCTATGTGATCCTGCTCTGGCAGGGGGATGAGACTAGATGATCTTTTGATGTCCCTTCCAATCCCTAGTGTTCTATGATGCCATCCTATCAAAGCTCTCGAGAATATTGTTCTGGATATCTCTCCAGCCTGTAAGCAGTGACTGCTGTTAACAAAGAGTCGCCCCAGTGAAGTGAATTTCACCAGCAGAAGAACAAATGTAAGGGGCTGACCTTGCTGGCATTTGAAGGAGGTTGGGCCATGTGTGGAGTCTTCTTCTCCGGAGACATTCAAAATCCGCCTGGACAAGTTCCTGTGTGACTTGGTCTAGGTGACCCTGCTCTGGCAGGGGGATTGGACCAGATGATGTTTCAAGGTCCCTTCCAATCCCTAACGTTCTGTGATTCTGTATGTGGCAGGAGAACACACCTTCACAGAAGAAACCAGCTGCCTTCTACATCCTTCTCACCTCCACAGTGGTTCTGAGGTGCCTCTGAAGTGACGACAGCAACACCTTTCTTCTGCTGTGAAGTTCAAAGCAGAGGGGAACATACTGGTTCTAGTGATGTTCTCTCGGTGGAGGTGTCAGCTAGCTGTTCACCCGGGATCTGTGTGGGAGCAAGGAGTTGGTACTTCCAGTTTCAAAGCACATCACAGTAAATAATGAGAATCACCCTTTGTCCCTGCCATGCAGCTGTCTTGGAAGCACTAAAAATTACGTGTGGCAGGAGGACTTGTGTGTAAACGTGAGTCCACATCCACCTGTGATGGAGAGTGAAGTAACCATGGTGTAAGTCCATGACAGGTTTTCAGCAGAACAGTCACAACGAGCGTGTGTGAGGCAAAAGCAACCCAGCTAATTAATGAGATTGGAGAGACTTGAAAAACACAAAGGCACATTTAATAGCAATTAATCGAAGCCGCTGTTTTTAAAGCGGCTCTAAGTGAGGCTCTGATGTAAATCCCTCATAACCGGAGCTGCAAATGCATTGATGGAAGTGTCAGGGAGAAGAAGAAATGTTTGGAGAGGCTTGTATAGGTTTTATCATGCAAGCTGCTTTTTGCTGCTGGGTTCATTTTCTCAGCTTGTTGTGTGGTCCTTCAGGTCAAGAGTGAGGACTGCTGACAGAGCAGTGCAGATATCACTATACCCACCCTTCCCCTGCCCCATGGCTGGGGATCGGGACCATCCAGTCAGTGGTTTTTATAAATACAGGACCCTCACGGGTTACGTGGGGTTGGAGGGAGCACAACTGGCTACTTACAATAGCTGGGAAGGACATGCCCATGTGAGAAGTCACACAGCTTACAGACAAAATAGCTCTCTTCACTGCAGGAGGGTTGGACTAGGTGACCTTTAAAAGTTCCTTCCAATCCAAAGTATTCTATGATTTTAAAAAAAATCATTAAAGGAAATCAATTCTTTTCAGGACAGAGCAAATCACAGCCTCCCTAGGAGTGTTTGAACAAGGGGCTGATTGTAGAATGGAAAAGGCTCCACAGCTACTCCATATGGCTCCTGCAGCCACAACACACTGCAGGGCTGGCCACAGCATCACCTCTTTCTTCTCCACGGCAGGAGAAGCCTCACGCTTCTTCCCCAGTTCCCGCAGAGCCCTCGTGGCAGCGACCACCCTCCAAGCGCGATCACTCGGCGTTCCCCAAGCTGTACGGGCTCACTCAACACCACGGAGCGGGATGAAGAGCCGCGTCCGAGCCACCCTGCTTAGTTTTGTTCTTAAGCCCACGAGCCCGGCTTTCTATTTTGGTAAGAACGATTTGGGTTCGTTCTTCTCTCGATTTGTTTTCACAGCTTTAATGCTTCAGGGATTTAAACTGGCCTTTGAAAGGGACACCTTTGAAGCTAGGAAAGAGCTTTGCTGCTGGCTGCCCTCCGCGTTGCCCTTTGGACAGCTCTCTGGCAAGAAGGTTTCGCCTTTGCAAATCAAAACCTTCTGTTTTGCAGAACTCTACCTGTGCTCCCCGCAAAGCAACGGGATGCTCGACAACAGCCCAGTTTTCTCCACCGTCTCACCTACGTCTCCTGCAAGAACCAGCTGCTGCAGCGACTGGAAGGAGCCGGTGGGAAGTGAGGTGCTGGGAGTAAAAGTTGCTTCTGTACAGCTCCAGCTATCAGCAGTTCCAGACTAAAAGAAAACAAGTTTCTAAAAGCAGCCCATCTACAGCAAGATGCCTCTGGCTCTGCCTCACGCACTCAAACCTTCTGTCCCTATCGCTTTCCTCTGCCGCCAAAAGATTACGCCCTGGGAACTCACACGCTTCCCCTCTTCCCCTTTCCCTCCCATTTGGAACTCAAAAAAATAAACGGGGGGGGCCACATTCAAGCCAGGGCAGTAATTTTCAGGGCTGGTGTGTTTAACGGTGCAGCTGCAGTGTCACTATTTATTTGAAAAGGGGCTGAAAGTGAAGTCCCTGGTGCCCCAGCACCACTAAATGCCAGACGAGCAGAGATTCCTCAGCCTTAATAAATACGTTAACAGTTCCGATGGATGTGGGCTGCTGTGGTTCAGCAACTGATAAATGATTGAAGGAAACTCATCTCACGGGTGGGTTACTTTCAGTGCTGGAGTCACAGCACCGATACCTGCTCTTGACAACAGTTCCCGTATTTTTCCTGCTTGAGTGCTTAACACAAATCACAGCCACAGCTTCGGTTGTTTCTGCAGCAGCTTAGCCTCACAGGATCACAGAACGTTAGGGATTGGAAGGGACCTCGACAGATCATCTACTCCAGGGGTCCTCAAACCTTTTAAACAGAGGGCCGGGTCCTGTCCCTCAGGCAGTGTCAGCAGCCAGGATGCAGTTTGTCCTGCCTGGGAGTGGGAGGGAGAGATGGGAGGGGGGCTTTGAGGACCCCTGATCTAGTTCAATCCCCCTGCCACAGCAGGATCCCCTAGATCAAGCCACACAGGACCATACCCACGTGGGTTTTTAAATGTCTCCAGAGAAAGAGACTCCACAACACCTCTGGGCAGCCCCTTCTGTACTCAGGATTAGGAAGCACCTAAGGGCACCAATTTGCCTTGCACGCTCCTAGTATCGCTGTAGGACCGGGTGAGTAAGGTGTTGATAAACCAACCGGAACCAAGTGCTGGACAACGAGCGTGCAGGGTGTCAACCTGAAGTGAGCATGAAGCAGAGGAGATGTCGAGCAGGGATGTGGCAGGTCCCCCACTGCGTCACCCCCAGCGCCCGTCTCACAGCACCCCACCACCTGCCGCAGCCCTCAGGCAGGCCCATGTCCAGACATAAATTTATCCCCGACAGCTTCTGCAAGCCCCACAGTGAAACGGCTGTCACGACCAAGCTATGAATCGCACTGTTTTACTGCCAGTACTCTTTTTCTGGGTTTTTTTCCCTGTAAGTACAGTTTTCCTTCCTACTATGTGCAGGGGTTTGACAATGAGAAGTCCCCTTTTGGGGTTCACCCACTCAGAGGGGCTCCACCTACCCCCAGCAGAATAGCTCCAAGTACTAAGCGGGTTCAGAAGCTCGTGTCTAGGGGATGCCAGGGGATGCATGAAAATCCCTCCGGGGAGGGCTGTGCTGCTGCTCTGTGAAGTTGCCTTTGGCCAGCTGAGCTGCCTGTGGTACTGTCAATGGGCTGTGATTAGTTTGGTGCAAACGCTCCAGATGAGGGAAGCTGTAGGCTGACTGGAAGCAGGAAACTCAGTTTGGAAGCAAAACCTTGTCCTCGTCTTACCCCGCGGCTGTACCTGGGCAAGTGGGAGATGGGCTGCTGGGCTGTTTCACGGGGAGATGTTTCTCTCGGGCACATTCTGTGGTTGTAAAAGCAGCCTTTCCACTGAGAACTGTGCTGCTGTGACTTGTGTGCCGCAGCTCTGGAATACCTCCTACTGCTCCTGCAATTCAAAGAGAGAAGACAACACACACTAAGTCCTGAAGAAAAACTTAGGGAACAAATGAAGAAAACTTAGGGAAGAATTAGAGAGAGTGGGGGGAGAAGAAAGTCACCAGAAAACCAAGGAGGAATAAATAGGTCTGTTTTCTGTAGCTATTTTACAGCTGAATATCAAGTGGGTTTACTCCTAAAAAACACTCTCCCCCAGCCATGACATGTCATTTCCAGTTGGACCCAAACCCTTTTTTATGTGCTGTGCATTCAGACATCCAAGGCAGGCGGGCTGCAATTCAACTGACCAAAACTGGCTGTAAAATGAAACCAAAACAGCTAAACCCCCTATTTGTACAGCTGCCTGCTCCACTCTCCTCCACCCCCCATAAATGGCCAAGCCGCGAGACACCAAGTCAAGGCAGTCACCAGCGGGTGCTGCAGCTGGCAGATGGGATGATCACAAGTCTCTTCCGGCTGTAGGAGCTACAAAAGTTCTGCCCATGTTTTTGAGGGAAGTGTTAAAGTCTTCTCACCATAGCAACGGTGAAAATGGTGCTTGTACAGGTGGCCTTGGAGCCCGAGAGAGCAGCTGAATGCAACACAGTCAGCTCAGGTTCAGAGCTTGCACTCACGTATCTTCTTGTAATACAGCTTGACCGCAGAATCACAGAACATCAGGGATTGGAAGGGGCCTTGAAAGATCATCCAGTCCAATCCCTCTGCCACAGCAGGATCACCTAGATCTAGTCACACAGGAACATGTCCAGACAGGTTTTAAACATCTCCAGAGTAAGAGACTCCACAACTCCCCCAAGCAGCTCCTACCAGGGCTCTGTCACCCTCACCGTGAAGAAGTTCCTCCTCATATCTATGTGGAACCTCCTCTGTTCCAGCTCACATCACATTTTAAATTAAGTCAGAACAGATAGGTGTTGAGTCAAAGGCATGAACCAGCCAGTGTTTAACAGGAGCGTGTGTGGTCATAAATCCACCTGGCACGAGATGCTGAAATGACTTCTGAGCAGCCTTTCAGCGCAGCGTTCACCTGTATGTGCCAGACCCATCGCAGCTTTGCAGCCATTTCCGCAGAAAGAACTATTGTGCTTCACATCACCGGCCTTCCGCGTTCATTTACAACAAGCAGCGCTACAAGAGGGCAGGAGGAAAAGCTCCACAGGCTGTCTGGCTTCTGCTACTGCAGTTGGAACAGGAAGTTCCTTGCTGGAAACTAAAGGGAAGAGTGTCAGTTCCTGGGAAGGCACCAGCACCCTTGGCACTAGGGACCAGAAATTTTCTCCTCCAGCTTTGCAGCAATTTCTGTGAAGTGTCATTTGCTTCTTGAACTGGATCACGCTAAGGAAATCCCAGCTAAGAGTCTTTGCCTCTTCCAAGAACTGGAGGATGATCATCTGCCACAATTATACATCCCAGTGCACAGGCAAATCCTCCAACTTCGTTTCTCTTAGTCACAATGATTGCCGGCAGCCTCAGAGCATGGAGCACAGATGTTAAGTGAAGTCACAACATCTCTGAGCTGTAGATGAGGGATGGCATCTGCTGAGGGGTTTGCTAGTCCTTAGCTCCAACTGGCAAGAGTCATCGTCCTGTACAGCCGTGGGCAAAGCTTTCTCAGGACAAGACTTCTTCAAGGCTGCAGTGACTCATTGAAACTGCTACCCCCATGTCTGCACAAGAGGGCAACACCTAACTCAGCTTGGAAATGCAGGAGGACCAAGAATGAAAAGGAGAAAGAGATTCGTTCTTAAACAACTCAGTCTCTCAATCTCGGAGAAGTTTACCCAACTCTTTTAAAGTCTCAGGCAAAGTAGTTTTGTTAGTGTGTGTTTACACAAGGCTCAAAGGATTTCCTAGCCTGTAGGTATGTGTGAACCACATCGGCACTCACGAGCAGCACCGCTTCCAGAAGCTCATGTTGAAACACCCTTCACAGCAGAACCACAGCGTGTGCTGAAAGATTTTAGCAGGAGAGGCTTCATATGAGTGTTTCTTTCTCTCTCCATCTCTCCTTTACTTATGGAAAAGCCTTACTGCCTGTTACTGTGTGGCTTGATGCTGTTGGCCCTGGACCATCACCCAGCCCCTCCAGGGGCTTAGCATCAGCGTAACAAGATAGGAGATGCTTGTTGTCCACGGAACACTGGGAAGCAACATGGCTGGGAAGGCTGGCAGTGCGAGGAAAATGCTCCAGAAATGGGTTGCCAGGAGCTGGGACAATGCCATTGACCCCCAAAACAGGGGGAGCATAAAGCAACCCATCTAGAAGCGAGAAGTGGAGGAGAAACCTACACAGTGGAAGAAACTCTGTGAAAGGAGAGCTCAGAGCCAAAGCTGGCTACAAGCTCTGCGCCAGGGCAGTAGTGGAGCTGGTGCCTGGCTCAGGAGGGCTGCAGCCCTCTGCACTTTTACTCACGTGAAGAATTTTTCACGTCCCCCAAAATTATTCCACCTCTGGCTTCTTCCAGGCAGTCGCGTGAGCGGAACGCAGCAGCCTGCTCACACCAAGTGCCTAGAAAACAAACTCCAAGCACAAAGCTCCACGTTTCCAAGAACCAGCACCTCATTATCAAAGAGTTTTGCTGCTGCCTCGAGTCAGGACGTCACAGGTTAACATTCACCAGGCAGGTTCCGTTTCTGTGCAGGGTCCCTGAGTAGGAGAAAAGGATCCTTGTAGGAAAAGCTACACAGCTTGAACTCTTGGGTGAATAAATTACCATCACCCGTCCTGCCTCCTCCCCTGTCCTTTACAGGGTTAGCACAAATGCAGTCTGGAGCAGCTAGCATCATGCTGGTGTCTTCCAAATAAACCTCAATTCCAGAGAAGCCCTTAAGAGCCCCTCTTCTTGGTAAACGTTTGCAGATAAAGCAAACCAGGAAGAAGAAATTGTCAAGTGTTTAATTCTTTTCACTTCTTTGGTAAAAGAGAGCAAAGAAACTCTTTCACACCCCTCGCTATGAAATTTCAGCTCTGTTTGCTTTGACTTCTTGTAGCTCGGCCAAAAGGAAGGGAAAAAAAAATCCCAAACCAAACCAACCCACGTCTGAAAATTTCCACTAATGAATTCCAGACTTCTGGACTGCAAAACCATCTGCTTTCTCCCGAGTCGCGTTGTCAACAACTGAGCACAGCTGTAGGAAGGACAACAGAATATCAGACAGTTACTTGTGTCTCTACACCCCTGAATTTGCAGGTTTGTTGAAACATGTTTGAGGAACCCACTGGGTTCAGCGCAAGGCTCTACCGCTGCCTCTGCTTTAGCAAAACCCAGCAGTACTACCCTGATCGTGTTGGTTACACAGGTAACCCCTCACAGAACATTAGGGTTTGGAAGGGACCTCAAAAGATCATCTAGTCCAATCCCTCTGCCACAGCAGGAGCCCCTAGATCAAGTCACACAGGAACACATCCAGGCACATTTTAAATGTCTCCAGAGAAGGAGACTCCACAACCTCCCTGGGCAGCCTGTTCCAGTGCTCTGTCACCCTCATCATGAAGAAGTTCCTTCTCATATTGATGTGGAATGTACTCTGTTCAGCTAACACCCATTGTCCCTTGTCCTATCATTAGATGACATTGGCTCCATCCTCCTGACATTCACCCTTTCCATATTTATAAATATTAATGAGGTCCCTCCTCAGTCTACTTTTTTCCCAAGTGCAAGAGACCCAGCTCCCTCAACCTTTCCTCATCAGAGAGGTGTCCCACTCCCTACATCATCTTCGTGGCTCTGTGCTGGACTCTTTCCAGCAGTTTCATGTCCTTCTTGAGCTGAGAAGCCCAGAACCCACCCACATTTTTTTGCCCGTGGATGGCACAGCACATTACCAGGGCTTTTGTCATCCCCCTCCTCCCTGGGGAGGCAGGAGGTGGGATGCTGCACATTAATGCTGTTCAGTAGCTCAGAGTTTCTCCTGTTGTACCCAGGCAACTGGGTAGCTCTCAAGGAGACAGCACACGTGTCAACAACAAGAGGGTCCATTAAGCTGCTGGTGCCTCTCAAAACAAATCGCTGCGTTGACATCAAACACAGCCTCAGAGCTGGACAAAAGAATCTGCAGTCAGTGACATCCACCTGCAGGTCTGCTAATGACTGTGTGCACTGAAAGGACAAGAGCATGGTTTGCTGCCTGAGCCTGCTGCGAGCACCATGGAGCATCTTCTGCAAAACCAAGACTAGACAGCAAAGGCACCAGCCCATCCAGTCTCTGCCAGCCCGCTGTCAGCAGCAGATGGCTTCCCACCACAAGTCACATCAGGCAGCCTGTTGCTCTTCCTGAACAGGGCAGAGGTTTTATCTTTTACCTCTTGAAGGTGCTTTCTAAGTAGACTTTCTTCAGACACATGCAGCTGAAGAGACTGCTTTGTATTTCATCAACCATGGAGGCAAACGCTACACGAGTTTTGGATGAGCCTCTCTGATAGCACTGTACTCAAGCATAACTTCTCCCTTAAAATGTCCTAAACACCTTTACAGCTTTGAAAGAAACACTAATTAATCAATAGAATTAACACAGAAGTGCACAAGGAGAACTGAATCTGCCCTGTTGAGACCACATCTGGAGTATTGTGTCCAGCTGTGGGCCCCTCAGTTCAAGAGGGGTGTGGAGCTGCTGGAGGGAGTCCAGCATAGAGCAACGAGGAAGAAGATGGAAGTGGAGCACCTCCCTTATGAGGAGAGGCTGAGGGAGTTGGGTCTCTTTAGCTTGGAGAAGAGAAGACTGAGGGGTGATCTCATTAATGTCTACAAATATTTGAGGGGTGGGTGTCAGGAGGATGGAGCCAGGCTCTGCTCAGTGTCATCTAGTGATAGGACAAAGGGCAATGGGTGTGAGCTGGAACAGAGGAGGTTCCATATCAGTCTGAGAAGGAACTTCTTCACAGTGAGGGTGACAGAGCACTGGAACGGGCTGCCCAGGGACGTTGTGGAGTCTCCTTCACTGGAGATGTTTAAGACCCACCTGGATGTGTTCCTGTGTGACTTGGTCTAGGTGGTCCTGCTGTGTCAGGGGGATTGGACTAGATGATCTTTCGAGGTGCCTTCCAATCCCTAATGATTCTAATGGGCTGTGATTCTGTGTCAGAGCTCCTATAAATTGCTGTGAAAAGGAATAAATACTGTTTGAGTTATTGTACAGACTAACAACATCCAAACCCCAACCATAGAATCATGGAACCCTACTCTTCTTCTCCCCACTCCATTCATGGTGTAGAACACAACTTATTCATTGCCTTGAATCTGACCAGGTTTCTCCTCTGGTCATACAACAACCTTGAGCTTCCTTATTATCCTTTAAATTGATGGATCCAAATGTCAAAACCAAACAATACAAACCCTCTCAGCCCCTGTGGTGTCTCTGTCCCATCCATCACCCCACCTCTCACCTCCCTGGTCAGAGACAGAAATACTAAGCGAGGAAATACTTCTCTTCTCCTTACAGGGAGCTGCCTTGCATGAATTTAACTTCTGAAGGCTCTAGCTCTTCTTACCTCACAGTTTTCACTTGGTGTGCTACTTGGCACTCGATAAACCACATCCCAGAGGAGACAGACAGCTTTTGTCACAGCCAACAAAAATACAGGAGAGATTCCAGTGCCCTTCTCCTCTTTACCTGTCGTTCCCGCCCTGGGATTTGCAGCGCTAGTGAAACAGAGCCAGAAACGTTGGCAATAAAGGCTTTTCCTCCTTTGGTAACCTCTTGACAACACACAGAACAAAGAAGTGCCCCCTGAGCAAGCTACATCCAGGTCTCGCTCCTCTTCTGTTAAAGAATCACCTCTGATAAATGGCTTTTGGTGAAAACTCAGAGGCGGTTCCAGTAAGGGCTGCGTTTTAACGGGGCTGAGCTCAGTTCACCGGGCAGAAAATTAAAAGGCATGTCTGCAGAATGATCAGGAAACACATCCTACTCTGGCACGCAGAACACAATTCCTTTCTGCCCACTTTGGCTTAGATTTGACAAAACATGTTACACAGATGGAGGTTCTTTCAAAAACACATCAGCCATCCTGGGCTGACCCAGCTTTAATGGTGCTGGTAGGGCAGGGAGGAGCAAAATAAACCATCCACCAGCATCAGTTCTGTTTTCCCTTTTCAGTCAGTACATTCCTTACCAGTCAGCAGTGTTTTGTATGGATGTGATTGTTAGAATAATAATCCTGTGAGGCGACGTCCAGCCTGTGGGTTGGTCGCTGTATTATTTGCTGTAGAATTTTTGGGGTAAATGGATCCTACAAAATCACTTTCAAACTGTTTGAACACACTGAATGGAAACGTGCTTTTTCCCCTCTCTGCATTCTCTGGTGAAATACATTTTGAAGCTCTTTGAGGAGACACAAGCTTTTGCAGAGCTCCATGTCCAGCCATCTTACCACTCAGACAATGCATAGAATCATTAGGGATTGGAAAGGACCTCAAAAGATCATCTAGTCCAATCCCCCTGCCACAGCAGGATCACCTAGATCCAGTCATTAGGGATTGGAAGGGACCTCAAAAGATCATCTAGTCCAATCCCCCTGCCACAGCAGGATCACCTAGATCCACTGGCACAGGAACATATCCAGGTGGGTTTTAAATGTCTGGACTTCACAGAATCACAGAGCATTAGGGATTGGAAGGGACCTCAAAAGATCATCCAGCCCAATCCCCCTGCCAGAGCAGGATCACCCAGACCAAGTCATAGAATCAGATGGCTTTCACTGCTAATAAGCAACCGAGTTAATTAATCTTCCCTGTGTGATAAGGGTTTGGTGTGTTCATTCAGCTGTAGCCTCGCGTATGGAAATAGTTAAGGTCCCTCTGCTTTCCATATTTTGACTCAGGAAAAGAAAGGAGCTGGCCTTTTGATCCTGTGGTGCTCAGAATGAAACTTAACCCACAGAGGGTCTTGCCAGATCTTTTGTGGTGAAGCAGCATCCTCCCTGTTTGCGACAAGCCTTTCTGCTTCCTTCCACTAAGTGAGACATCAGAAGACTGCCGTTGGCACAGGAAGTGAACAATCGGAAGGTATCTTCAGCAAGAATGATTTCTGTCTTCAGGCTGTGTTTAGGTATGTCAATGCTTCCAAGAATATGGCTTAGCACATGCTTCCCATTCCCCAACACCCCAGCCGTTAGCAGCAGGATGCAGCAGCCACTCTTGTACAAAATACAAGTCACTTGCAGCACCAGACAATAAGTTTCCATGGGTGTGGACTAGCTAGGAGCCTAATTTTATGATATAAACACCCCTGCCCCTCGAAGTTCCTTTGAAGGGCAGTGCCACCAGTCAACCTGCTGATGCTCCCAGTCTGCAAACTGTTCAGAAAAGGGTTTGAACAGCTGATTTCCTGAACTTCACAAAGTGCTATGGAAGCACTTACGGGACATGAAATACCCATCAAATCTGCTTTCTCCTTAGAAGTGTCTCCAAGGTGAACTGTAGAACTAAACTTCTGGTGGTTCCCTTTAGCTCTAGAGCACCAGTCAGACCAGGAGAAGATGGTGCCGTTGCACAGCGGGCTTTAGCAGATGCTATCTCAAGCTACAGCTCCACCACTGATTTTTAAATATATATATGTGGGTGAACGACTTTAATCCAGATCACGAAAAATAACCTGGGTACCACGTGGCTTGGTATCATAATGCCTTGTGCCTGGGCAACTAGGGGATGGAAGTCCTGAGCCCCTAAAAGCTGTTCAGCCCCACTTTCAGCCCATGGAAGCCAGGGTGTCAAACTGCACGTGGGAAGAGAGGGAAGGATGTCCATGGGGATCCAAGAAATAAACCTCAGTAATACATCAAAGCTACCCATGAATGGCCTGATATGAAAGATGTTCGGGTGATAAAGCAGATGCTCAGCACATCTGTCTGACCTGATATGTGTATCTGACATGAGGAACGGGCAGCTCCACTGCCAGGATGAAACGTTTCCCACACACCAGCATGTACAGACCATAACCCAACCCCTATCAACCAAACACTTATTGTACCCTCCAGAGTGCCCCCAGTATGCCTCCAGCTCTTCCTTGTGAGGGTGCTCTGTGTTAACCCTTCTCAATATGAAGGGAGTAGAACACCTCCCTGCTGACAAAAGGCTGAGGGAGCTGGGTCTCTTGAGCTTGGAGAAAAGGAGATGGAGGGGTGACCTCATCAGTGTTGATAAATATGTGAAGGGTAGATGTCAGGAAGATGGAGCCAGGCTCTGCTCAGTGTCATCTAGTGATAGGACAAGGGGCAATGGGTGTGAACTGGAACAGAGGAGGTTCCATATAAATATCAGAAGGAACTTCTTCCCAGTGAGGGTGACAGAGCACTGGAAGGGGATGCCCAGGGGGTTTGTGGAGTCTCCTTCTCTGGAGATGTTTAAAACCTGCCTGGACACGTTCCTGTGCGACTTGATCTAAGGGGTTTGGACTTGATGACCTGTTGAGGTCCCTTCCAATCCCTAATGTTCTGTGATTTGATGATTCAATATCAGGAAACGGGCTGAACTTTCTGGTCCCTGACACACTCTGCCTGATCCACAAGGGTTAAGAGAATGAGGATCCATCCGTATGAATGTGTTAGACGTCGTTCTACTTTCGCTAAGAGTCACGTCAGCTCTAAAGACAAGGAGAGGATGAATCTGTTCCTCACAAAGTCATCAGGATATTAACTTCATGTCCTAAACTCACTTTGAAATCTTCTGATGAAATCTAGTCTGGAAAACACTTCACACGGCCATGCCAGTAAAGTCTCTAAACGTTCTCTCTAGTGAAAGGACTGACAGCAAACATGTAATTCCTTCCTAACTACTCACTCTGCTGCCTGACTCTTCCCTCGTGCGTAGAAGCACAGTCAAGTGATGGGATCATGCATGTCTTAGTGACACACACACAACCGAGCTAATGCGGGAAGGGGTTGTATTCAAGAAGGAATTCACCCACTGAAGTTGTAGCATCAGGTCCTGCACTGTTGGGAATTACATTTCATAGACTCACAGAACATTAGGGATTGGAAGGGACCTCGAAAGATCATCCAGTCCAATCCCCCTGACACAGCAGGACCACCTAGATCCACTCACACAGGAACGTGTCCAAGTGAGTTTTAAATGTCTCCAGAGGAGGAGGTTCCACAATCCCCCTGGGCAGCCCCTTCCAGTGCTCTGTCACCCTCACTGGGAAGAAGTTCCTTCTCAGACTGATGTGGAACCTCCTCTGTTCCAACTCACATCCATTGCCTCTTGGCTTATCATTGGATGCCCCTGAGCAGAACCTGGCTCCATCCTCCTGACACCTGCCCTTTCCATATTTGTCAACATTAAGGGGTCACCTCTCAGTCTCCTTTTTTTCCAACCTGAAGAGATCCAGCTCACTCAACCTTTCCTCATCAGGTAGATGTTCCTCTCCCTTCATCATCTTTGTGGTTGATTGGCTTTGCGCTGTCTACAACCACAATTTAGGGAACTCGTCTCATCTTCTGAATCCTCCTTTTATTGAGTTATAAATCTGTCTAAAGAAACAAGCTGTGAGTGTAGCTGGGCTAAACCAGCACATGGTTGAGCTCTGTACTTAATGGAAGGCTCTGTAAGGAAAAGCTTCGACTGGCACAGTTAGGCAAAGGGCTAACGCTGGACATTGTGTTTTGTTCTTGGTGTTCTCAGTGAAGACCAATTGTTGAAGTCATAGAATGGTTTCCATCATCTCGGTAGGGAGTCTCCTTCTCTAGAGACATTTAAAACCCACCTGGACATGGTCTTGTGCGACTGGATCTGTGATCCTGCTTTGGGGGGTAATTAGAGTAGATGATCTTTTGAGGTCCCTTCTAATCCCTAATGTTCTGTGATTCTGTGGTTGTGTGGCACAGTGGGAAGTCTTAGGACTCTGCAGCAGAAATAGATCCTATAACGTTGTTAGAGAGGGGAGTTCACGTAACACCTCTGTAACATCTGCTCTTTCATGGTAGCCCAACCTCTCTCAGATCATCACTGTCTTTGCACAGAGAAATCTCAAAGACAAAGTGCCAGACAACAGCACTAGGTGTGAAAAGCTTCTCACACAAGTTTGCAGCAGCGAGAGCCACACCACACACTGACTGCAGAGATGACGGCTTCTTCAGGGCTAGATGTTGGGGGGTGGGAGAGCTTGAATTGTGACAGCTCCACAGCCTTCATTTGCAAGATCTGTCACAATTGAGGGGCTTGTTTTAATCCGACCCTGCAGATTAAACAGCTGTTTTGCCCCTCATAAAATGAATTTGCTTCTTGATCTTCACCATTTGACTGAGCCAGCGTTAAACTTTCCCAGCAGGGCACGCTGATGAGAACAGGATGCCACAGTAGGTCCTGCTCTCTGTACAAAGCCAGAGTTGCACATTAGCTAAACCATATTTGCTGCAGGGGAAGAGCTGTTGATGGGGTTTTTTTTTCCTCTTCTTTCCCATCTGTTTTTTCTTTTCTCTGGGGCATCCATCCTAACACTGAGCAACAAGCTCAGTGTTCGCCTGACGCCACCACTGAGGGAGGGGATTTATCAGGAACAGCAGCAGCAGCAGCCAGAATTTTAGTCTCTGAGCAAAGTTCCTCAGTGGCCATCTGAACATTTACGCTGATTGTTTTCTTTCCTCTCGTCCACCAAAGGGTGTTTGTTTTTATCCGCTCCTTTTATTTCCTCGGTAGCAGCAGCAGAGACCTTTTGAATAAAGCAGGAGGGGGATACTTCTGATTATTTGGATTCTGTTCAAGAAGGACTGATTTATGTGTTTACCCTGGAAATGACTTCTTGAATCATACTTGTGAGCAGAGCCAGGGAGCCCCCTTGCCTCCACCTCCCCCAGCTGGTCCTCGGGGCTCTGCCACAATGTGGTTTTCATTAGAAGCAGGAGCTGCTGCAGTGTTTTCTTGCTTACTACAGTATTTTTCATTAAGCGAGCAGGAGAACAACTAGCAAACCCAACGTCTGCTATAGAAAGAACTGAGGGACCAAAGAGCTTCTAGACTCATGTAGCTGTGTCACAGGTGTGATGATGGAGGGTGGGTGGAGTCTTATCCTGTGACTATAGTGCAGAAGTGGGATATAACAAGAAGCCATTGACCTCAAGACTTGGTTTGGCTCTCTGGTCGCACCCAGGTTGGTGTCTGGAGCTCCCAGAATCACAGAACATTAGGGATTGGAAGGGACCTCGAAAGATTATCTAGTCCACAGCAGGATCACCTGGATCCAGTCGCACAGGAACATAGCCAGGTGGGTTTTAAACGTCTCCAGAGAAGGAGACTCCACAACCTCCTTGGGCAGCCCATTCATATTCAGTAGCGTTGGTCACTTCAGCATTGATCCTACCAAGGAACACTTCAGGTTGCCACCTTGGTGCTGCCCCATGCCAGGCCAGCTGAGTGAGAATGATAAACTTCTGCTGGGAAGATGAAGGTGCTGAAGTTGTTCCTCTTCACTTGCAGCTTTCCTTGGGCTTTATTTCCTCATGTCTTGAGTACACGAGGGCTAGTCAAATCCAAGATATCCCTCTTGCTTCTGTCATGTCACCATAATGCACCCTGGAGGGATACCAGAACATAAGCATCACTCTCTCTTCCCTGGAGGAGGAGAAGATAGAGATCCCACGGGTGAAGAAGCAATTGCCACTTTTTGGTGACAAAAACCTTCATCCCAGCAACTTGCTGAGCGACTGTGCTTTCACAAAGCTTTTTTGCCAGCTTCACTCATGTCGCATTTGCTCTGCCACGAGGGATTGGAACCCAACTGCCTCCTCACCAGAACATTCTCATCGTTATATTACCTTCAGAAACAAAGCCATGGCACCCACAGAGCCATCGGGCTGGTGCACACCAGTCCCGCTCAGCCCAGTTCCCACCCAGTGGCCATCCAAAGGAGACCCAAAGGCTGTGAGATTATGTGACCAGTTCAGTGCTGGTTTTGCCCCATGGAAATGGGCTGGTAAATCCCTAAAACAGTATCAAAGCTTGAAGGGGCTTCTACCTCCAGAGCCTCCTAACAAATACCAGTGTCAGAGGCTGGTACCGATCACATTACCT
>VXBP01003389.1:351254-389943 GCA_013400115.1 Rhinopomastus cyanomelas | reverse complement strand
AAGGGCTTTTTAGGATGTCAGGTAGCGACAGGACTAGGGGGAATGGAGCAAAGCTGGAGATGGGTGGATTTAGACTGGATGTGAGGAGGAAGTTCTTCACCATGAGAGTGGTGAGAGCCTGGAATGGGTTGCCCAGGGGCCTCATCCCTGGAGGTGTTTAAGGCCAGGCTGGATGGGGCTTTGGGCAGCCTGGTCTAGGGTGGGGTGTCCCTGCCTGTGCTGGGGGAGTTGGAACTGGATGATCCTGGGGTCCCTTCTAACCCTGACTGACTGTATGGTCTGGGTGATCCTGCTGTGGCAGGGGGATTGGACTGGATGATCTTTCGAGGTCCCTTCCTCTCCCTAATGATTCTATGATTCTATGATTCTAAGTGTCTTTTTTTCAAGAAAACACAAAACCCAGCAGATACAATAACTTGGGACCTTCAGCAAGGAACCATTCACCACTGGAAGAACTTTCCAGATGTATCTAGAGCATCTCTAGGTACACACAGAGCACCCACAGAGCTCTGAGCAACCTGAATTCACTAAAGATGTCCCTGCTCACTGCAGGGAAGTTGCACTAGATGCGACCCTGCTGTGGCAGGGGGATTGGACTGGATGATCTTTCGAGGTCCCTTCCAATCCCTAATGCTCTGTGATTCTTTGACCTTTAAAGGTCCCTTCCAGCCCAACACACTCTATGATTCTACGATCCCCACCATGTTACATGAAGTCTTTTGGGGCAGGGAAGACCAGCTGTGGTGTCTGACAGAAGCAGCACTGTAGAAGCTCTTCTGGACACACATTCCCAGCCCAAGAGCAAAGCTTGGAGCAGCGTGACATTTCTCGCCTTGGGTGGGACAAGTGGTGTTTCATTAATCACTGCTTGTTTTGCAGTTAGATCACTGTCTATGAAGTTGAAAAACAGAGTATGCTGTGTACTTTCGATAGGTTTGACCACGGAATTACGCAAGTCTGCAGTAGCAGGGGTGTGGAACAGGCCATCCTCGGGTTAGAACGCCCAGTGGGGTTTTCTTGTCCCATCTAATGACTTTCTGACCCAAAAGTGATTTTGTCTAAATCACACGGGACATGTCACAACTGAAACCTTGCATCCCTGACCTCAGCGCTGCCAACGGTGATGGTGAATGTGCAGTCGGTGCCAGTCAAAAGTCTTCTATTTTTCACGGGTTGAAAATCAGAAGTGGAAGTGCTCGAGTGAGACTCTTTAGCATTTCATCTGTGGCGCTTTAAATAACTCAAATCAGAGATTTTTTGGAACTTGCTGTATTTATGGGTGGGAAATACAGACCCAAGCAGACTGCCATCATCTTTCGGTGCGACAAGGCCAAACTGGCTGCTTTCAGCCCTGACCTTTGCCCACTCCTATCTGTTGCTCAAGTACAGAATCATAGGACCATAGGACCACAGAATCATAGGATCACAGGATCACAAAATCACAGGATCATAGGAACATAGAATCATAGGATCACAAAATCACAGGATCATAGGAACATAGAATCATAGGATCACAAAATCACAGGATCATAGGAACATAGAATCATAGGATCACAAAATCACAGGATCATAGGAACATAGAATCATAGGATCACAAAATCACAGGATCATAGGAACATAGAATCATAGGATCACAAAATCACAGGATCATAGGAACATAGAATCATAGGATCACAAAATCACAGGATCATAGGAACATAGAATCATAGGATCACAAAATCACAGGATCATAGGAACATAGAATCATAGGATCACAAAATCACAGGATCATAGGAACATAGAATCATAGGATCACAAAATCACAGGATCATAGGAACATAGAATCATAGGATCACAAAATCACAGGATCATAGGAACATAGAATCATAGGATCACAAAATCACAGGATCATAGGAACATAGAATCATAGGATCACAAAATCACAGGATCATAGGAACATAGAATCATAGGATCACAAAATCACAGGATCATAGGAACATAGAATCATAGGATCATAGGACCATAGAATCATAGAATCACTGGATCACAGGATCATAGGACCATAGAATCATAGAATCATAGGACCATAGAATCACAGGATCACAGGATCATAGGACCATAGAATCATAGGACCATAGAATCATAGGATCACAGAATCATAGAATCACAGGATCATAGGATCATAGGATCATAGAATCGTAGAATCATAGAATGGCCAGGGTTGGAAGGGACCTCAAAGATCATCTAGTTCCAACCCCAGTAAAATTAATTCCAAAAGAAGAGATGAACTCTTTGAGGGATTCAAGCTCTGCACTGCTGGGTACCCGGATCCAGCTGGCTGCCCTTTGCAGCAGGAGGTCTTTATAGATGTGGGCTGTTGTGGAAGGAGCGGTTCTGTACACACAGCAGAAAGCAGCATCCCGCAGCAGATGCTGGAAGTTTCTTGCCAACACTTAGCCTAAAGAGGCTTGCTGAGCACTTGGAGATCTCTCCAGCTCTTGTTGCTGCTGAAGCTAAGAGATGTTGGCGTTGTTCTCGATGGGCAGCCCGGTCAATCCTCCGGGAGGGGTTTCTCCCACATGTGCGATGAAGCCTGTGTGCAAGCTCCTGAGTCAGTATCTCACCGGCCGCCCCTTTAATTGAGTTTGTACTTTTCAGAAGCACAAAACAAACATTGATTTCCTTTGCTGAATGGAAGGCAATAAACTGGGCTGCATACTTTTATTATCAGGAAATAGTACAGCGCTCAGAAGTCAAAGCGTGCGGTTTAGGACGCCGCACGTCTAACCCCGGGGTGAAAACATCCCCTCACGGGTATCAGAAGGAGGCTTTGCACAACAGCATCCATTTCCATCCGCATTTCCACTCAGGCACGAAGCAAGATGTGGCTAGCCCATAAAAATGTAGAGAATGATAAAGCAAGAGCAACAACATATAACACGATAATCTTCTCCATCTACAATATGCAGCTACATCTGTGTTGGATCAGAGTTTGGCTGCTGAGGATGAACTTGCAGAATATGTTGTTCCCGTTGTTGGTTCTTTGGGGAATTGGGGAGCTTATTCTCTGAATTTTCATAAGCTCTTCTTGTCATATTGCAGAGAGCTCAGCAATTACAGTGTTATCATGCGGTAGAGACTTCGGCGGGAGAAAATGCTGCATGGCATTTTCTTGCTCACATATTTGTAAGCTTCATGTGCCCACAGAGACTTGGGCAGAGAGCTGCTCAGCACATAACCATTAGATGGCTGGGAGGCTGATGCCTTCCTGTTTCTGCACTGGAAGATGTTAGAGCCCAATAGGCCAAAATCATCAATACTGAATAGTTTTAACCCTGAGACTCCAGTATCCAAACATAACCAGTCTGATCGCGGCGTGGATCACACTGGGGGTGGTTGGTAGATCAAGAGAGGCTGTCCTCCCTCTCTACTCTGCCCTGCCGAGACCACATCTGGAATCGTGTGTCCAGTTCTGGGGCCCTCAGTTCAAGAAGGACATAGAATTGCTGCAGAGTCCAGCACAGAGCCACAAAGACTATGAAGGGAGTGGAGCATCTCCCTAAGGAAAGGCTGAGGGCGTTGGGTCTCTTCAGCTTGGAAAAAAGGAGACTGAGGGATGACCCCCACTAATGTTGATAAATATGTGAAGGGTGAGTGTCAGGAGGATGGAGCCAGGCTCTGCTCAGGGGCATCTAATGAAAGGACAAGGGGCAGCAGGTGTGAGCTGGAACACAGGACATTCCACATCAATATGAGAAGGAACTTCTTCATGGTGAGAGTGACAGAGCACTGGAAGGGGTTTCCCAGGGGACTGTGGATTCTCCTTCTCTGGAGTCATTTAAAACCAACTTGGATATGTTCCTGTGCAACTTGGTCTTTGTGATCCTGCTGTGGCAGGGGGATTGGGCTGGATGATCTTTTGAGTTCCCTTCCAATCCCTAATGTTCTGTGATTCTGTAAATGGGGATGGGAAGTCCCTGCAGTAGGCTGCAGCAGAAATGTCTATTGAGCAGTAACAGTTGAAATAATTAAAGGAGCCATAAGAGCCAAGAGTATAAATAGGTGGCTACAATCAGAGATTTTAAGACCCCAGACTGGGAATATGTCATCTGTCGTAAAAAGCTTTAGAATTCATTTCTGTACAGTCCAGCCGTCACCCCACTTTGCAGATCTACTGTTTACCAGCACAGCATCAAAAAGCTCCTTTGCTGGCATTTGCTTTCCATGGTCATGACTTCAGAGCCAGCAGCTGACCACATGCACCCAAGCCTCTCCAAGAGTGACCCTATAATTGAGAGATGGCCAAATCTTGTGTGCTCAGGGGCCCACTGCATTTCTAGCCATCTATTCACACGGCAGTTCATGTAACCTAATCACCCAAGTCTGCAGTAGGCAACATTCCAAGTGGCCAAATGAAAGGCCATGGGCTTTCTAGCTCCAGATCCAGCTCTTTCTCTTAAACCATAACTATGTGGTTGATTAGAAACCTGGATTCTGGCAACTGGGCTAGTGCACTGCAGACCTTGTCTAGGAGACCTCACTTTATGTGGTGGAATCAGCCTGCGGTAAGCACAGGCGCACATCAGTGATGCTGCAAGTACCACGCTGGTGATGGTGTCAGGGTGGAAATGGTTTAATCAGTCAAGTTTTTCACCATGATGCAGAGAGATTCTGCATCCAGTGGTGCAGCCCAGGTGATGCTGTCTGCCTCTCTGCCTTTTCTCCCCCTCTTATTTGTAAGCCTTTTGCTGCTGTGGGAGGTCTTGCTTGGGATGTTCCTGATTTGGAGATCAGGGCTTCGCTCCATTTCCCTTCTAAACCAGATTTGCTCGCTCTGTTGTGGTAAGAAGTGACTTTACAGCAGCTCACATTTGTGGATTTTTTTGATGGTAACTACTTACACATCCCCTCTCCATAGCAGCTGCTTCTCTGTAACTTGCATCTGCGGCATGTTTTTGAGGCCAGGAGATAACAGATTTGTTGCTGAATGTAGACATAATGTACGTTGTCAAGCCCCATACAAAGAATAAATCTGTGTCCCTTCAGAATGCACCAGGGTTTATTTGTTTTCTCGATTTAAACATGTCCCAGTGATCAGTTGCTGGCTGGAATCTGGCACAAATCCTGTGGCAGGATCCAGGCAGTTGATAGCTCAGGAGTATTTGAGTGGCTAAGTCAGTTTGGGGGGCTGGGAGGACATTTAACTTCTACAACTTGTGCTTTTGTAAGGCAAGAACAGATTTTAGGGGAGGGTCTCCTTCGCTAGATCTACAGTTTCATCTGCCTTGTCAAGACCCAAAGGATCCTGCTGTGGTGGAGGGATTGGACTGAAGATCTTTCAAGGTCCCTTCCAATCCTTAATGTTCTGTGATTCTGTGATTCATGTGATTCTTCCAAGTGTCATGAATTAAAAGGAAACCCAAAAATGAACACATTGCTTTTCCTTTCCTGTCCCAAATCCAATAGACAGCAGAGTTTTCATTGAATCATAGAATTATTAGGAATTGGAAGGGACCTCAAAAGTTCATCTAGTCCAATCCCCCTGCCAGAGCAGGATCACCCAGACCAAGTCATGCAGTCAGTCAGGGTTAGAAGGGACCACAGGATCATCCAGTTTTCTTAAATTTAAAAACTTGAAACATTTTCCTTTTGTTCCAAACCTCATTTCCTGGTTATTTTTTATCTATCTTCTGGCAGATGACTCTATCTATCTCCTTCAAATCTCTCCTCTATCTTTAATCACTGCGTTTCATACATGGAATAACCATTACAGGGCCTGAGAGTGCCTGAAGTCTCATTCCATATGGAAATGTAGAAAAACAGGATGAACCCACACTGCGAGTTTGCAGAGGTTACGCTAATAGACTCTTCCCTTGATAAGGGATTTTCTAAGCAACAGGAATGTGGTAGAATATTGTGTCCAGTTCTGGGGTCCTCAGTTCAAGAAGGATGCAGAACTGCTGGAGAGAGTCCAGCGCAGAGCCACAGAGATGATGAAGGGAGGGGAACATCTCCCTGATGAGGAAAGGCTGAGGGAGCTGGGTCTCTTGAGCTTGCAGAAGAGGAGACTGAGGGGTGACCTCATTAATGTCTTTAAATATGTGAAGGGTGGGTGTCTAGTGGACAGAGCCAGGCTCTGCTCAGTGGCATCNACAGAGCCAGGCTTTGCTCAGTGGCATCTAATGATAGGACAAGGGGCAGCAGGTGTGAGCTGGAACAGAGGAGGTTCCACATCAATATGAGAAGGAACTTCTTCATGGTGAGAGTGACAGAGCACTGGAAGGGGCTTCCCAGGGGACTGTGGATTCTCCTTCTCTGGAGTCATTTAAAACCAGCTTGGATATGTTCCTGTGCAACTTGGTCTTTGTGATCCTGCTGTGGCAGGGGGGTTGGAGTGGATGATCTTTCGAGGTCTCTTCCAATCCCTAATGTTCTGTGATCCTGTGATACTTGGTGCCATGGTCTAGCCTTGAGCTCTGGGTGACAGGTTGGACTTGATGATCTATGAGGTCTCTTCCAACCTTGATGATACTGTGATACTGTGATACTGTGATACTGTGACAGATGTCAGATGCCAAGATTTCACAAAGCCTTTGGTTCTGTATCGCCAGGGAAACAACACTCATTGGAAGAAATGTGTATTAGTAAGGGACAGTTGATTGAGTAAATTTCCCAGCTATGGAGAAACCACTGATTTTGCATTAAAAGAAAGGGAAACACCAGATCACCAACAGAAACAGGAACTACTGAGCATTTACATTACATGGGGAGTTCCTCGAAGATAGATGTTGAGAAATGACATCTTGAGTGCACACAAGTGAGAATGGACACTGAAGGCCTTCTATAAATACCTAGAACTATAATGCTAGGAGAGAGGAGAGCTGCTTCAGAGCAGCTTTGCCTGGGGAACAGATGAGGTTAACTGACCACAGGGTGGAAACTGGAGCTTTCTCAGCACCTGACGGCGCAGATCTGGAATAACCTCTAGCAGGTGAAACCCCCAGCTAACTGCACCCCGTGCTGGGGCGCTACCCTGGGGAATGGGGGTAAGAGCTGTGCCACAGGGTGAATAAACAGCCCAGATTTATGCCACTGCAAAGCCTTGCAGCACAAGGTTCACCCCAAAGGTGGCAGCTGTTCGTTACCCTACAGGTACCACAGGCTGAGCCACAGTGGGGTGATGCTCCAGCTTGTTTCCCAGTGAGCTGTTGAGTGATCAGCCTGCAGGCATGGCGACTGCATACATCCTCTTGCAGCACAGAGACATCATACTGCAGCCTCTAAAACCCTCGGAGGGAAACTTCTCTCTAAAATAAAGCAAAACTGAGCTCAGTGATTCCGACAGGGTAAAACCCCTCATGTGCTGCTGGCACTCTGGAGACAGTGGAGGGTGGGTGAGGTCCCCAGAGTAACTTCGAGCAGTCCTATGGCTGCTTCCTGAGGGTGTGCATGACGGCAGTCCATCATCCACCCTTTCCACCTTCTTCTTCTCTCTGTTCTCCATCCTACTTCCTGGTGTGAAGTCAACCAAGGGATGAAGAAGCAGACAGCGCAGGTTCACAGAACCACAGATTCACAGAACCACAGATTCACAAAACATTAGGGATTGGAAAGGACCTGGAGAGATCATCTAGTCCAATGCCCCTGCCAGAGCAGGATCACCTAGACCAAGTCACAGGGATGATTGTCATGGAGACATGTGGGATTTGGGAGAGGCTGTTTTCAGCCTCCTTTGTGTCCTTTCACCTCTATGTGAGGGGTGCAAAGAGGTGAAATGTGGCTGCGCATCCTTCTCTTCCCTGCCTGTGTGGAGGTAGGGTGAGCACCCTCTCAGCCCAGCTTTCTGTAGGTGCAGTGTGCCTGGGAATGGTGTGTGCTGTTTGGAAAGCTCAGGAGAAGAGAAATTTCCCCACAAATTTGACCCTTAAAACCAAAGATTATGAAGTCAACATACGAGGATTAGAGATGTTGGGCTCTGGATAGAGTTTTGAATTCACTCTGCACTTGAAAAATCCCACAAACACGGAGGAAAAAAATGCACCCATGCAGTCTGAAGCTCTTTTGGCTTCCAGCTCAGCACAGGATGACTGTGGCACAATCGATTCCAGATGCTGAGTTTCCGGCAGTGGCTCACACACACACACACACAATTCCTCAGCTCCTCAGGCTCAGACATAATCCCAGACTACTACAGACAGTGGAGACTGGCAGCATGAGAAAAAGAGACATTACTAACTCCCAAATCCGTTCCCCCCGGACCCGACTAGCGCAGAGGCTAGTAAATATTTGGGGTATTTTTAGGAGTGCATGAGCCGGGTGACATCCTCTGCCTGGGGTAGTCACAAAGAAGCCAGCATGTTGCGCCAGGACTACCAGGTCACTGAGTTTGGAGCAACGTCATCTCGAGCCCCATGGGGCTGCAAACAGGATGAGGATCAGGCCTGCAGAGGTGTAGCTCGGTGATAAAAGCAGCTTGTTAACCTGTGGCTGGTTGGAGGCAGAAAATTAATTATGTGATTCCAATTATAAATATTCCAGAGAGGGTTAATGATGATTAATCTGTTGCTATAGAGTCAGTCTTTTATGACTTGTTATTTATTGCTCGGATGACTGTACTCACTCGTGACACCTGCTCCTCATGGAAACCTCTACCACCTATTAAATCTTCCTAAGTAATTTAGTAGGGTAACTGCCACGGATAAATAATACTTATGTCACTTTTAATGTGATAAATGACACCAGAGATCAACTGACAATGCGTAACCAGAATTTACAGGATCAAGAGCCCCGGATACATTTTACATCCTGCATTTTGTCGGGCTGCTGCCCAGCACCAGTAACAAGAAGAAATTAAACCGTAGCATCGCCCTGGCATGGGGAGGGAGACTGTCTCCTCTGCAACATAAATCACAGCATCACAGCACATTAGGGATTGGAAGGGACCTCGAAAGATCATCCAGTCCAATCCCCCCTCCACATCAGGATCACCTAGACCAAGTCACACAGGAACATGTCCAAGTGGGTTTTAAATGTCTCCAGAGAAGGAGATTCCACAAGCCCCCTTGGGCAGCTCGTTCCAGGGCTCCATCACCATGACTCCTTCTCATATTGATGTGCAACCTTCTCCGTTCCAGCTCGCACCCATTGCCCCTTGTCCTATCATTGGATGCCCCCGCACAGAGCCTGGCGTCATCCTCCTGACATCCCCCCTTTTCTTATTTATCAACATTAATGAGGTCACCCCTCAGTCCCCTTTTTTCCAGGCTCAAGAGACCCAGCTCCCGCAGCCTTTCCTCATCAGGGAGATGCTGCACTCTCTCATCACCTCTGTGGTTCTGTGCTGGACTCTCTCCAGCAGCTCTGTGTCCTTCTTGAACTGAGAGGCCCAGAGCTGGACACATGATTTCAGATGTGGTCTCAGCAGGGCAGAGTAGAGGGGGAGGAGAACCTCTCTTGATCTGACAACCATCCCCATTCTGATCCACCCCAGGATGCCGTTGGCCTTCTTGGCCACAAGGGCACAAACCAGAGCCTCTGCTGCAGATAGTAGACTCCAGGAACACCCATGGGGAAAGCCTCTAGCTGGGACTCAGCACAAGGTCAGAGAAAAGCTAATTTCATTAAGAATTTTTACTATGAAAATATAAACTTATAATTAAATGATAGTGACTGCTTTGGGTTGGGATTTTCCAGAAACTTTAGGGGCAACAGGTCCCCAAATCCCACCAAGCTGATACACAGCTCGTAGAGGCTTCTCTGGACAGCCCAGCCTTCACTCTGACTCATGACCCATTCCACTGCTATTATTTCTTCATAAGCCTTTGTTTAAGTTCCTGGCTCTTAATTTCCTGTTTCACAACCCCTCGGCGATGCCAGCACAATGCATTCATGCAGATTTCTGGATTTGCATTTGAACATTGAAAGAATTAAGTTTAATCACAGCTTCTCGCTGGCTCAGTGCAGTCATAGAATCATAGAATCATTAGGGATTGGAAGGGACCTCGAAAGATCATCCAGGCCAATCCCCCTGCAATAGCAGGATCACCTAGACCAAGCAGAGATACTCAACACCTTCTTTGCCTCTGTCTGTACTTCTGGGGGCTGTCTTGATATCAAGCCCCAGACTGCTGAGGCTCCAGAGGAAGTTGAAGCAAGAGAGGAGCCTTCTTTAGTTAATGAGGACTGGGTTATGGATAAGTTGAGCAAACTGGATGCGCACAAATCCATGGGCCCTGATGGGATGCACCCACACGTACTAAGGGAGATGGTGAAAGTCATTGCTAGGCCACTCTCCATCATCTTTGCTAGATCCTGGGGATCAGGAGAGGTGCCTAGGGACTGGAAAATAGCAAATGTTACCCCAATCTTCAAAAAAGGAAAGAAGAAAGACCCAGGTAACTATAGACTGGTTATCCTCACCTCCATCCCAGGAAAGGTGATGGAACAATTTGTCCTAGAGGCTGTCTCCAGGCACATCAAGGACAGGGGGGTCATTAGGGACAGTCAGCATGGCTTTAAAAAGGGAAAGTCAGGCTTGACCAACCTGATAGCCTTTTATGAGGGCATAACCAGGTGGATGGATGATGGCAGAGCGGTGGATGTGGTCTATCTCGACTTGAGTAAGGCATTTGACACAGTCTCCCACATCATCCTCGCAGCCAAACTGAGGCAATGTGGTCTAGATGGTCGGGTAGTCAGGTGGATTGTGAACTGGCTACAGGGTAGAAGTCAGAGAGCGGTGGTCAATGGGCAGAGTCTAGTTGGAGGCCTGCATCTAGTGGAGTGCCCCAGGGGTCATCAGCCATATTTCACATTCATACTCCTCCTGACCTCCATTTGCCAAAGCCCAGGTACAAGAACAAAAAGCTGCTGGATCTTAACCAGACATGTAAATGATGAGGTGAAGCCAGGGCTAGGACAAGCAGGTGAACCTCCATGAGTGGCTGCCAAGCTTGGTCCTAAGGAAGGAAGAAGAAAGGTTGTGCTCACTCTGAGTAATCAACTCCCACGGCTCAGAGCTCTGACTAAGACCTGCTTCACCAGCACTGTCATTGTTTCATCACACATGAGCCTTTTCTTTTTCTTCAGCAAGAAACCCTGTCTCCCAGTTGATGTGTAAAAGCAAGTTTAGAGGGTGGAAGACTGGGCATGAGTGGAAGATCTGTCAGCAGAAGCATCAGCTCTGTGGGAAAGGCTTGGCCACACTCCGACATCAGGATTTACTTCTGACTTTCTGCCTCCAGAGTTATGCAAGATTCCTCTGCGGAGTGCCCAGGAGAGTGAAGAGGGGGAAATCAATAGCTGTGAAGAGTCTGCACTGCCAGGAACATCTAATTGCAGTGGAATTCAAGAGCCTCATATGAGCCACACGGAACAGAGGTGACTGGTACAGATCGTCCAGTGGGCCCACGGTCAAACTGGAGTGAGGATTCCAGTCTCATATTCCCCAACCAGCTGAGAGTATCTCCAGCAGGATGGATTTATCTCGGGTGATTGTTGCCCCTGAGTTGTGCATAGTCCCCCCTCAACCACTCAGCGATGGGATCCAGCCCTTTTGGTCTCATTTCCGTCGCAGATTAGCAAACATCTTAGAAAAGAGTCTGGTGTCAAGATGTTTGCTGAGGTTGGTGGTTTGATCAGAAGAGAATAAGGGAAATTAATTCTCTGGGGGGACAAGTGTGTTGTCTTCATTCTATTCTCTAACCAAGTGGCCAGCCAGACAAATCCACAAGCATGCAGGATAGTAACGACTGCAGCCAGTAGAACTTTTCTAATCACAGAATCACAGAACATTAGGGATTGGAAGGGACCTCAAAAGATCATCCAGTCCCACCCCCCTGCCACAGCAGCATCACCTAGACCAAGTCTCACAGGAACATGTCCAGGCGGGTTTCCAGCGTCTCCAGTATTGTTTTTCTGTGCACAAGGTCTAGTGTTTCTGTACTTCAGATTCCATTCCAAGGGTGTTGAAGTTGATGGAAAATCTCCTGCTGGCTGCAGCGGACTCTGGGTCAGTGCCCTGGGACAAGAGGCAGGGCAGTGGCTCCATTTACTTTAGAAATTCCACCCGTGAGCACAGCACTTGCTGGAGGAGTCCCGCTCCCCCAACACGCTCAGTGCTCTGGTCTGTTGTCACAATTGCAGCTCCAGCCCGTTTGGGTACCACAAATCATTGTCCTTCGGGTTCTGGAGCCCCAGCCATCATCTGCTCTCTTCCATAATGTCCAGCACTGACCTACAGACCTTTTGTGAGCCTCAGGTGTGAAAAACAGCCAGTTCCAAGGTCTGGAGTGGAAAGTGGAAAACAAACCAAGCTAAATAAAATATCCAAGCCAAGCATTTTGCCCCTGTGTAGCATCAGGTGCTGCTCTCCAGAAAGTCTGAAGCCTCTTCTAGACTCTAGAGGACAAGCATCTTTAATGATGATGGCAGTCATTTGGGTCACTTTCTGCTGCAGCCCAAAGAACATGGATCAACTAAAAAAGAACCACTTGTTTTCCTACCTGATCAATATTTATAACCTCTGCTTTCTCAGTGACGATGCATGTCCTCTTCTCCATTTTAGAATGTTCCCTGGAAGGTGGATTACTGAGTCCCAGAAGAGGGTAAAGGTCTCTGTCTAGCTACTGTGGTTTTTGTAAAACCAGCACTGCTGGAAGCTGTGAGTCCAAGGATAGTTGATATCTGTCAAGCTTATGCCACTACAGAAAGTCCAGGGATCTCAGAGTGAATCAGCTCTTGTACTACGACCAGTTGGCTGCAGGGGAGAAGGATGGGAGGGAGGAAACAAGGGAGGGAAAGTGGAAGTCATGATTCTGCCAAGGGATGGGGAAATACACCCTGCAGCAGCTGATGCTGTGGTGCAGCTTGAGGTCCTCCTGTCCACCTCAGTGAAGCAGTAGCTGTGCTACTGGCAAACTCCAGGCAGCCTAATTTATGTTGCTTAGACACCGAAATGGTGACGCTGATCTCTGCAGGGTGCAGATGTAGCCTCAGAGGCCTGAGGCCTGCCTTTAATCTGGCTTTGGGTTGCACTTGCCTTCAGCAAAGCAGCGAGGAGGAAGCAGATGGTGGTGGTGCAGGTTTGGGGAAGGTGATAAACCTGTGGATGGAAAGGAAAGGATGGTCTGGCCAGCCTGGTTTAGGTCCAGGTGGAAGCAGAGGACAGACGCTGTCACCACAGCTGGAGAAGGAAATGAGAATTGAGAGTGAACAGAAGGGAAAAGCTGCCTCCAGCAAAGCTAAAGGTAAAACTTCCAGCGTCTGGGAATGTCATAAAACTTTCACTGCATTTCATAAAGGTGTCTCCCCATGACTTACAGCCCTGGTTATTAAAACCCAGGCACACTGCTCATTTTGACTCAAATACGATGGGTATTTAAACCGCTGCAATTTGCTGCACTTACAGTATTAATAAAGCTAAAGCTTATAAAAAGAAGGCATTTTGGGGAAATAACCCCCTTCTGAAATGTCAGTTAACTCGGGACAGATGTTTCCTCTCCTCCTGACAGTCAGCAGTTCATAATAATGGAGTCTGCTCCCCTTTTCATTAAAAAGGCTGGTGCTCCTTGAAAGGCCAGTAAGAATAGTTGTTTGGAAGAGGATCTTAAAATACATTTTGAAAGAAGTCTGGTTTATTTCCACCCTCACAGCTGCTCGTAGGTCTAAATCTCTGAACTGACCCCGCTGCTTTCGTAATCGAAGACAACACATGCCCTTATCTTCTCGCTTTGGAAACCACTCGGTGTCTAGCGCTCTGTGATGCAACTTCATCTGCTCACAGATGGGTGAAATGGGTAAGATGAGCTGGTTTGGGTTGGATTCCTTTCTCTTAGAATCATAGAGTTACAAGGTTGGAAGAGACCTCCAAAGGTCATCTAGTCCAACCCCCCTGCAACAAGCAGGGCCATCACTCACCAGACCAGATTGCCCAGAGCCCCCTCCAGCCTGACCTTGAATGTCTCCAGAGATGGAGCCTCCACTGCCTCTCTAGGCAGCCTTCCAGGGATCCACCACGCTCAGATTAAAAAGCTTTTTCCTGATGTCTCACCTCAACTTCCACTTGCTGGAAAGCAACTGGAAATCATTTTCTCTTGGAAGGCTACACTTTGATGTCATTTGACATCGGGGGAGTCTTGCAGCCTTTCCTCCACAATGTCCCACAGCAAACGAGGGTGAAGTTGTCTGCCTTTGGACTGAAAGAGCCCATTCACTGCCCGTTCCCCCGCAAAGCTGCTCGGCAGGACGGAGTCAGGCTGGCTGCTGCTCAATGTGTGTGGTCACATTTCTCAGGCACTGGAGCAGAAGGAGCATCTCAGAAGGCTGAAAGAAGAGAGGCCAAGCTGGGCTCAGCCAGAGAAGAGAGCAGTGAGGAGTGTGAGGGTAACTGCTGGAGAAGATAAATCTCCCAAGTCCCTATGAAGAGCTTTGGTTGCTCAGGCGACCCAGAGGGAACCAGTCCCTTGACAGAGAGGACAGGGGCCAAAGGGCTTCCTGAAGGGATGGGCACTTGGCCAGGGATCAAGAGCCTGAATTACCCGTTGGATAAAGGGAAGAGATCCCAGGCTGATGGGCCCCCCATCAAGTTTTCCTGGAGAGGAAAAAAACCCTCTCCAGAAATCATGCCCTGACCTTTGCCCTTGCTCCCGTGCCCTCCCAGAGCACACTGGTCTCTTACCCAGGTCAGAAAGGATTTTCCTTGGCACCCGAGATGGGATCACTTCAGCTTTTGTGGGGTTTTTTTTTAGACCTAGGCTTGCCTAGAAAGCAGGGTTATGTTTAATAAAAACACGGAGCTTTCAAAAGTTATTTTCTTTCAGCTTAAAAATGAAATTGAAACCGTTCAGGAAAATTACCCGCCCTAGACTCACCCTAATAAATCCTCCAGCCAACTTGAGCTGAGGGGGTTTGTTTACTCACTTGGGGTTTTCGAGCAAAAAAGCACAATGAAAAAATTCCAATCTTTTTTCTTTCATGGAGACAGAGGAGAAAAGAGGCTGAATGGGTGTGTTCCAGCTTTTCAAACCACCTCACAAAGAACCCAGGAAGTTAAGACATTTCCTTGGTGAGGGTCAGCTTTCACCCCAGCCGGAACCAGCTGTGGACGGAGCTGGAGACAAGAGATTGCGATGGAAATGCCCGTGACAGATGGCCCATACATGCAGAAATATGTGTGTGGCTATCTATACACACACAGCAACCCTGCGCTTGTCCACCTTCGTGAAATGTGTGTGACCCCCACATGAACGCTGATGTTTTAAATAATAATATAATAATTTAATAATAATAAAACAATATTATGTATTCTTTATACTTTTTATTTCTTTGCCTTGGAAAAAAGGAGACTGAGGGGTGACCTCATTAATGTTGATAAATATAAAAAGGTTGGGTGTCAGGATGGAGCCAAGCTCTGCTCAGGGGCATCTAATGATAGGAAAAGGAGTAACGGGTGTGAGCTGGATCAGAGGAGGTTTCACATCAATCTGAGAAGGAACTTCTCCACGGTGAGTGTGAGTTGGAACTGGATGATCCTGTGGTCCCTGCTAACCCTGACTGGCTGTATGACTTGGTCTGGGTGATCCTGCTGTGGCAGGGGAATTGAACTGGATGATCTTTCGAGGTCCCTTCCATACCCTAATGATTCTGTGATTCTATGACAGAGCCTTGGAAGGGGCTGCCCAGGGTGGTTGTGGAGTCTCCTTCTCTGGAGTCATTTAAAACCGACTTGGACGTGTTCCTGTTCAACTTGGTCTTTGTGATCCTGCTGTGGCAGGAGTATTGGACTGGATGATCTTTTGAGGTCCCTTCCAATCTCTAATGTTCTGTGATTCTGTGACTATTTTAGTATTTTTATATTATTATTGTTATTCTTATTATTATTATTGGTGCTGTTGTTACTGTTGTTATTATTGCTGCTATTATTGTTGTTATTATTGGTGTTGATATTGTTGTTATGATTATTATTGTCATTATTGTTGTTGTTATTATTGTAATTTTCATTGCTTCCTTGTGGCAGCAAACCCATTTTCCATCCTGAGAGCTCTGTTAGCTAATGTGGACCAAAAATAATCCCGCAGCTTGCTAGAATTGCAGAAATTAATTACATTCAATTGCACTGAATTCCCAGGGAAAAAAAATATTTGGGTGTTTTAACAGCTTTTAAATAAATGGACTGTCAAGTGCAAACAGCTGAGCTGCAGAGCAGAGGGCTTGGCTCGCTGTGGGAAGGAGCCCGGGGCTAAGTGCTAACGTGGCTTTTATCCACTGTTTTATTCCAGGTATGGCTGTCCTCCAGGAAGATGATAAACTCCAACACCTCAAATTACTTCCAATGAAAAATGCATCTGAAATTAAAGGGTACAAAAAGGATGGAAAGGGTAGTGAATGTTCTTTCCACACCTCTTTCTATTGTTCCTCAAGGATAGAATTCTCCCTTCTCTCCATATAAATATGAGGTGAGAGCTACTCTGACAGTTCCCAGGATGCCCCGAGTGTCAGCAGTTGCTTTGGCTGGGATGTGCAGAGCAGGCTCTGACCCGCTCTTCCCCCAGGCTTATCTCCAAAATCTATTCCATGTACACTTCAATCCTCAACTGCACATTGGAGAGTCTCTCCCAAGGTCTGGGCTGTTCCAGCGACTGCAGTCCATCAAATGCACTCAAGAATGCATGAAATAGATAAGAAATGCTGTGGTTGAGATGCTGGGCTGAGAGTTGGAAGGTTTTGGTGCTGTTCCAGCGGCGGCAGAGACCTGCCATGCGGGTGGGGAGCACTGCCCACTGTCCCACATTCCCTTAAACCCTTTACTTTGTGTTCAGAGATGAAGCCTTTTGGGAAAGCAGCGTGTGTGTGAGGCCACGTGGAGGACTAAGCCGCCACTCTTGAGTCAGGCTTTCAGGCACCAGTGAATTATCAACAAGAACTTAGACTGCAACACTCCTCTTCATCACCACTGGCCACGCAGCAAATGCAACCAAAAGCTTGTCCCCCTGAGCTGCTCTGAACCCCAGGGGAGCTCTCGGGCATGAGGGCTCTGCAGCTGCGCCGGGAAGGTCAACAAATTCTGACATTTGTTCAAATAAAGGCTCAAATTCATTTGACTGCCATGGTCTCATGGCTTCCTGAAAATGGGGGTGGATGTCTGTGTGTGTGTGTCCGCGTGTCCACAGAAACACACTGTTTCTGTGTTGTAAGGAGAGTGTTCAGCACAAGTAATCTCCTCCGACGGGCTCAGACTGAGGAATTTGAGAGCCACCTCGATTCATTTCTGAAAGAGGAAAGGAATTAGGATACGAAATGAAAGCTGAAGACAGGATTAAGGCAGCTGGACATCAAGGGTAGGCACTGCGAGTCAAGTGCCTTACTCCTAAAATCCTCCACAACATTTTAAAAACAAAGTTAATGAAGACTTTTCCAGCTGCAATCCTCTTCAGATCTGTTTGCTTCTGCCACGAGTTGCAGCCTATCCAGGGGCAGACCTAGTTATTGTTGAGAAATGTGAAGCTAAAGGGGTATTTGTGCACTCGGAGCACTAAAGCTCAAACCTTTACAGGACTCTTCTAGTAGAAGAACTTCTGAGCATCTGTTTATTTTATCACATCCAATTGCCATGGAGATGTGAACACCCCGCGTTATTCACAGGAAGATGACATAGCTATTCTTCTGCAAAACAGAAAGTGCTTTTCAAGTATTTCCAATCGTAAATCAGGAAAACACCCAAAAAGCCACGTTCCACCCATGGCTCGAAATACCCCACCCTGTTCTGTCAGTGTAGAATAAATGCTGATGAGAACCTGCAGCCCCTTTACTCAGAACCTCAGCAAGGGCAGCCTGGCTGCGGAAGAGATGCTCACGCTGGCAGAAAGCACTTCTCTGTCTGAATTTCAGATATCAGCTGTTTACGGTGAATACACCAGAGGAACCCACCAGACTGTGACTCTTCTTGGATAACCTGTCTGGCAGACAATTAATGGGTTTTAATGGTTTCTTGCCAAGCAGAAAGCTGCTAATGGAACAAAACACAAGCGGTTACACGAGCCGGTCTCGAGGCTCTACCCTGCATTAAATCTTTTGAGTCAGTCACCAACTGATCATTTTAGCAATAATTTCATGTTAAATAGCAGAGGCCCTGAGATTTGAGTCCCAAAGTGCAGTCAATAAGCAACCCCAGCAGAGACCTGTCCATGCACTGGTGTCCTGTGGTTTCCCTTTCCTTCTCCATCTACCCAGCAGGACCCCCTCTCTGCATTTTCCCTCTGCCCTGCTGACAAGACTATTGGGTTCCTCTGACACTTTTGTGTGCATCTGACATCAAGAAGCCTGGAAACCCCTGCCGACTGTTTTGCTCTGCTTCTCCCCTGGAATTCTACTTAGAGGAGCACAGGAGGTGAAGAAAGAAAAGTGGGACAACATCAGCAAGTGACAGACAGGCTTTCAGGTGGCAAACTATTGGCTTTGTCCTTTTGGAATTGCCCTCCTTCAAAATACATGGAAATTCAGGTAGAGATTGCAAGTTCCTCTGCAGAACCATCTGTGTGCTGGTTTGGTTTTGGGCCCCACTCTCCCTTATCTCAGTCTGAGTTACATTTTCCTTGCTTTATCTAAATAAGTGGATGTCCCATTTTTACTTACAACCCCCAAAACCAAGCCTCACTTAGTAAGTCCCTGAGGTAGAAGACTACATGCGGCATCTCAGAGCAGACCGACACCACTTTGAAGTGGCTTCCTGAGCTCTAGTGGGGGACGTGTTGCTGCTGGGTCCCCTGATCTATTTGGATAATTAGAACTCAGCTGTACTGGGAATTAATTCAACGCCTCCAGGTCTTGCAACATTACAAGGACAACTGCAAGGCACAAGGTTTTCCTTTATAAAACATGGCTTTAGTTTCATAATCCCAACCTGGTATTTCAGCCTCCAGCTATTTCCCACATTTTATGATTAAAACAGGCTTTCAATTAACTTGTCTCATGGATCAGATGCCACCTGCAGTTACAAATACAAACAGAAAAAAACATAAGGTTGCTCAAAGGCTACAGAAACCCCCCTTCATCGCTGGGTTTAATCCAGCTGCTTCAGTAGAGAACAGAGGCAATCGCTGGTGGCTCTGGATGAGTTGCTGTTTAGTTTTCAGTGCATCTGCTGGCACTGCTGAATTCTACAGGGCTATGGGACACAAAATGGATCACAGAAACATAGAATCACAGACTCACAGACTCACAGAATCATAGAATAATGGTTTGGGTTGGAAGCAACCAAAGGTCATCTAGTTCCTACCACCCTGTCATGGGCAGGGACACCTCCCACTAAACCAGGCTGTTCACAGAATCATAGAATCATTAGGGATTGGAAGGGCCCACATCCTATTAATGTCCTACACCCTGTCATCCTACAGGCAGGTGACTTGTTCAGTGGAAGAAGATTACTAGCATGTATTTGAATAAACAACTTCCAATCTCATTCCAGTTATTTTTCTGCAGGATCTTGGCAAGCACTGACTTCGTGCTGTGCTCCCTTCTTGTACGTTCTGCTGAGAGGAAACTCCACTCTCCTAGATCTTCACACCATTGGGAAAGCAATTGTTCAAATCAAAAATGACTGGCTAGTATTATCAGAATAAAGCTGCCCATTGCAGGAATGCCAGCTGATATGAAGCTGACTTATCTTGCTGTGAATTCCACTGAGGGAATAGTAAGATAAGTGGGGTTTGCCCAGCGGCAGCTCTTCCTCTGGCAGCCTCAGACAGAGGCATTGCCAACTGAGCTCATTAGGGTGCTCGGTGTCAATGCAGACAAAAAATTGCCTAAGTCTATGAGGTAACTTGTCTGTTCTTCAGGGAGGGAGAGCAGGAAGGTTTTATAGCACTTCCAACATGCCATGTAATATTTTCCAGACCAGTCCAGTGAGCAGCTCACAAATTTTTAAGGTTATATAGATAGGTTACACTAAGTAAGTGGTCTGGAAGATGACGTTGAAAATGTCTGCGTCCTCCTTTGCAATCTATAGGACTTGTATAAGGGGCTAGAAAAATTATAAGGAGGTCACTAAAGGGTTGATGCTCATCTCCCTTAACTACAGGTCATCACCACAATGTAAAGGAATACACTGATTTAGGTCCTGGCTGCAGTTATGCCAAACAACCTGCAGTGAAAAGATGACTGTCAGCTGAGGGATCTGTGCATGAGGGAGTGCTAAGGTCAATCTCAACAGGATTCTTAGAGAAATGCCCTAATTACCCCAGAACTACCTTCAAACACAAGGTTTCAAGCTATTTAGAACAAAGCTGTGTCTTTATTCCATAGCATTCTGACAGACACTGCAGGAGAGCACCAAGTCATTTGCCTTTAAGACGAATGATTTTCATGCCTTGGCTTTGCTTTCCAAGACTCTTAACAAGCAGCAGAAAGAGAAGATGGGCCCTCAGGGGCAGCTCAGCCTTGCAGAGCCCTGCACTGCTCTAGCCGAGCTGCTGTAGGTGCAGAAGATGGCCACCCTAGGACATCTTCAGGGTCACCAAGAGCTCTTCACCCACTCATCAGGGCGAGGCTTTGTCTCATACAGAAATAGGTTTGCAGTGACAGGGGCTGCCCGGCAGCCTCTTGTGACACCACTGGGTGCCTGCAGAGCTTTGCTTGGCTTAGCCTTGAGTTCCACCCACCAAAATTTGGCTTTCTCCACCCTCAAAGTTTTGCGCACGAGCATGTTTGATGCCTTCATGTCCCCATCCTACCTTTGCAGGTAATTCAGGGCCTCACATGATGTGGGGCAGGGAGGTGGCAGCTGCAGGATAATCCTGTTACTCATCACAGGCTCACTTACACTTGCTGCTGGGGCACGTGGAGAGTTTGCCTGCGCAAGGCGTATTCAGTCCCAGCAGCCACAATTAGGGTCATATCAAGATCCCGCTGTGCTAAGGACTGTGCTCTTCTGGAGAGCTCTAAATTCCTCCATGATGAAAGCCAGGATCACACACAGCATAACAGTGTGTTTAAACATCTAACATTAGTGAGGTGGGGGGTTCTTTCCCAAATTAACACTCTCATTCTTTGGCTTCTTGCTAGCTGACCGCTAGGCAGTCAGTTAAGAGCCAGGGCAGCAAAAATCAAAATCAGAAGGGGCTCTGAGGGTAAGGAGCCCTGGTCTTCTGAATTAAGTAGAGCAGGAGATCAAGATACTCAAGTCAGGAGAGAGGCAGGGGAAGGAGCTGCCACGTCGACAGGAAAGGGCCGTATTGCTTTCAGAGCAGGCACGGTGCAGGGAGGAGGAGGTGTGAGAGAACTGGACAGCAAAGGGAGGTGCTGGTTTACAAAGCAGGTGGGTTCACACTCACATGAGCATGGATCAGCACACCTCCAAGGATTTGCTGAGAACCCAAGGAAACACTGCTGGGATTTACCCCCAGACCATCCTACTTTCAAATGAGATGGAAGTAGAAGAATTTAGGAATTACTATTATCAAATGAGATGGAAGCAGGATTAGGAATTACTATTAAGTAATAAAATGCTTGTAACAGGGTCATAAAACCCATCCCAGTTTCCCCACAAAGGCAGCTGTGGTAACGGAGCTGCTTGTCCTTCCCATTTCTTACAAGCAATCGAATGACTATAGAAAACCCAGTGCTCTGCGTGACATTCCCCTTCATGGTTGGCACAGTGGAGCTGAACTTTTTAAGGAGCATAATGTCCTGTGTGGGGAAGCTCTGCAGTGCCTCTCTGCAAGCAGAGCCAAACCGCAGGGCACGCCGGCCTCGTCCCTGCTGGTGATGGTTATTGGAAATGAGATTCCAAGCGTCTTGAGGACACGGCATGAAATCTCACACGGGGCATCCATCCTGAGCCACTTAGCAAAAGGCACAGGCAACCTGATTTTTAAAAGGCAAACAGTGCAAATGGTTCTAGACCATTTCTTTTTAAATTGCTTGTTTCTGATTCAGCTTCTCCACTGCCTCCCAGAGATGCAGGTCCAGGATACTTTCATGTAGATGCCTGGAAGTGAGGAGCAGTCCCTTGGAGCTTCTAAAGCTATCTGAAGGAACAGTGCCAATGGGAGACAGCACATTACAGTGCCCTTCCTAATACTGTTAAGTGCATGAGGACTACTTGTAGCAGAGTTATCACCCTTTCAATCTATTGAAATGATGCTATAATGGCAGCTATTGATTAGAGGGAAGAAACAGGTTTAAATGAGCAAAGGAAAACCACTGATGACTTTGAGCTGGCATTTAGAGCAGGTCAATGTTCAAACTAGATCTCTGCCAATCCTGGGAGCACCCAATCCTCCTCTTCATTTCTGGGTTACACCTACCATTGACTGGGCTGTTTGCAGTTACACCTATTGAAGCTCACACACATCTTTACCCCGTGGCTGGTAGCTGGCCTAGAGCTTCTGGGCTGATAGAGAAACCTCCTGATGAATTCTGTGGTTTGGGTTACAAGGCAGCCAAAAATGACAACTGCCTCATCCTCCATAAAATTTTCTGTATATTGCTGAGCTACATGTGAGGCGACTGATCAGTCACGACTAGGGCAGGCTGGGATTTGTGTGTTCAGCTGTCACTTGTGATGTAGGAAAGAAAACATCTGCATCAGTTCAGCCACCTCCATGAGCCACAGAGCAAACCAGACACTACAGAGTGGGCAGAATTTGTATTAAAAAGCTGAAGATGAGGTCATATCTTATACAACTGGTTTTATCCTCTACTGCAGTTACAAATATGAAGCAATCCTTTTCAATATTAATTTTTCAGGGAAAAAAACAACCAACCAAGAGCAAGTCTTTTATATCTGGAATGTTTTGTCCAGTTTTCTGGGCCCCCTCAGTTCAAGAAGGATGCAGAACTGCCTGAGAGAGTTGAGCACAGAGCCACAGAGATGGTGAAGGGAGTGGAACATCTCCCTGGTTAGGAAAGGCTGAGGGAGCTGGGTCTCTTGAGCTTGGAAAAAAGGAGATTGAGGGTGACCCCATGAATGTTGATAAATATGTGAAGGGTGGGTGTCAGGAGGATGGAGCCAGGCTCTGCTCAGTGGCATCTAATGCTAGAACAAGGGGCAATAAGTGTAAGCTGGAACACAGGAAGCTCCACACCAATCTGAGAAGGAATCTCTTCACGGTGAGGGCAACAGAGCGCTGGAAGGGGCTGCCCAAGGCGTTGTGGTGTCTCCTTCTCTGGTGATGTGTAAAACCTGTCTGGACATGTTCCTGTGTGACTTGGTCTAGGTGATCCTGCTGTGGCAGGGGGATTGGACTGGATGATCTTTCAACGTCCCTTTCAATCCCCAATGTTCCATGATTCTGTGGTCTGCCTGTACTGGTACCATTAGCACTAAACCCAGGAATTATTTCCTTTGCTTTTAGAGCTTGGCTCTACGGAGTCAAGACTACTGGGTCACTTTCCCAGTCTGTACCAGTACAGCAGCTGAAAAACTGAAAACAAAGGTCTGTTATGGACAAGGCCCTTCGAATTACTGTCAAATACTTCTCCTGCCAAATGAGAATGATTTTACACCTTATAATATAGTGTTGGAAACCCAACACACCCTATGACGCATCAAGTAACACAGCGTCACTACGAGAGTTACTGGAAGTGATGTTTAAAGAAGTAATTTCTTTTCTAAACATGTTCTTTTTCCCTGCACTATCTGCTTGTTTTATCTGACCTGAAGAGGTGGTCAGATAAGGCTCATTTGAATCTGGCCAGTCAAGCAGGAAGGAGAGTTTCTTTTTTAGAAGCACTTGAATGCTTCCATTAAATCGCTTATTTTTCTGTCCTGGAGGCCACTGTGACCACGAAAAGCACTGCAACACCTGATTTTAAATACACCAGCCATTTCAGTGAGATCAGTGAAATTATTCACATTCACTGCATAAGCACTTTGTAGGGCCACGATGAGCAGCTACAAAGTAGGCATGAACTAGATCCTTTGATGTGAACCTACACATCCTCACCCTTGGAAAAAGCAGGATTGAGGCTGAGGTCTGGTTTTCAGTGATAACCAACTGGACTCCTGAAATCTCCCATTTTTTAAGAAAAGAGTATTTTTGCAGCTTGATTTTATTACTGTTGGGGTCTGGAGCAGATCTGCCCTTTGCATTCCTGCATGCCAATGGCCTCTGTGCCCCTTGGTCTGCAGCTTGGGCTATACCTCCTTCACTTCCAGCTCCTTCCTGGTGTTGAGCCAGAAGGCTACTTCACCTGCTGCACTGTATTATGATGTGCTTTGTTCAGCGAGATACAGTTTGCAGTGGGGCCAGCATGTTCCTTAGGGCTGTACAAGCCTCCAGGGATGTGCACTAGAAAAACACACAGAATAAAATCCCCTGAACCACTCTGACCTCCACAAACATCACTAAAGCACCAAAAACCACTGAAATGAAACCACTGTTTAATATGAGAAAAACACAGGCATGGACTGGATCTCTGGGCAAAGCTCTGGCTGAGAAGGTTTTTTTGTCTAACAGAACATGACTATCAAGATCTGTCCTTTTTAGGGTAACTGACAAAAGAATTCTCTCACAGGAAAGAAACCCTCTTCCTTCTGGCTGGATCATACTAACCCCACAAATCTCTAGTAAAAGCTTTAAATATATTTTCAGCTTGCCCCCGTTCAGACTCACTTGGGAACACATCAGATTTACCGTTTCCTTAGGTTAAACATTTTTCAGCTGAAACCTGCAGACATCAAAGGTCAGCTGATGGATTCTTATCAGGTTTACTGGAGTTTTCCATGGGAATCTCCCAGCAGGGTACTAAATCTTCACCATATAGGGTGGAGTTGCTCTGATTATTAATGTTCTCCTTAGCCCTCATTTATATCTAATAGCAGGACACTGTATGTGAGATACTGGCTGCCTTGGCTGACAGCCAGAGAACTGAGCCCGTGACATCCCTGGAAAAATCTGGAGCCACAGGAGTTGGAGCTGATGTACAGCTTTGTACAGCCTTTAACCTGCTCACCCATCGGGAAGGATATAAGCACCCTGCTCTTTGCCAGAATTCAGTGAAGCATCCCTTCAGGCTCTAGGCGTGCACACCCTAGAGGTGGAAACAGTGTCAAATGGTAGACAGGGGACATGCTGAAGTGTCACACAATGTGAAGTACAACCAAGGGGGCTCAACTGCAGAGCAACACATGTATGGTCAGACGAGGGGTTGAATCAGAGAAAAAAATGTATGAGCTCAGTTGAAATGTCAGACTGAAGGGCCTCTGTTCCTGAATGAGGCTCTGTGATTTGTCTCTGTGCAAATCTTTTTTAAAAAGACATGGCTTTGACACAAATTCATGTGCTAAGGAAAACCAGATTGTCCCAGTCCCACCTTGTTTATTCAAAACGCAGGTTCTTCTGCTGTGAGCCAGGAAAGACACCTTGCAAATCACAGAATCACAGGATCACAGAACATTAGGGATTGGAAGGGACCTCGAAACATCATCCAGTCCAATCCCCCTGCCACAGCAGGATCACCTAGATCCAGTTGCACAGGAACATATCCAGGCGGGTTTTAAATGTCTTCAGAGAAGGAGACTCCACAGCCTCTCTGGGCAGCCCCCGCCAGGGCTTTGTCACCTTCACTGTGAAGAAGTTCCTTCTAATATTGATGTACAACCTTCTCTATTCCAGCTTACACTCATTGCCCCTTGTCCTATCATTAGATGACATTGAGAAGAGCCTGGCTCCATCCTCCTGAGGATGGTCAAATCCTCCTTGATTTGGTCAAATGAGGAATTTGTTTAGTAGCCCTAATGCTATCAACCCCAAGTACAAGAAGATGGAGGGTAGATTAAGATTTTAGGTCCTGGTTACAGAGCTGGGCACCATCCTGCACATCCACATCCCTTCTACAGATAATAGCAGCTTCCCTGCTGTACTGGAGTTAAATAAGAAAGAGCTGACCAGCCTGTCAGGGACATCTCTAATAGCATGAGCCATCTGTACGCCTGCAACGGGTGGTTCCTCCCACGTCACTGCAGTGAAGGTTACTGGCAGGACACCCAGTCTACATTAGGACATGTTCCCAGAGCTCTCCTATCATCCTGTCCTGAAGGGAGTTTTACTTACAAGCACTGATACTCCTGCAAGCACCACCCTTCAGAAGCAGCGTGTTGTAATTACACGTCAGCAGCATCTGGCTGGCTGCGACCAGTAACTTCACGCACGCTGCTACTTCTGCATTCACTTTCTTAGGAACAAGTAAGTCAGCAGTAGTAACCTCCCTTCTCCAGCACTGACAGTGTGTCTGAAAGTGCTTACTATGTGTCTTTGTCTTTTCCTGTAAGCTTCACAAAAACCAGCTCAGAAACATGCAGCCTCACTGTGGAGCCCTTCCTGCCCTAAACAGTTACCATGGTATTTACCAGCTGACTGGGACACAACATTAAGCTCCACTGGTTTTGGGGTTTGGCTGAGGTACAGCTCTGGAAAACAGCAGGACTGCAGTAATAATTCATCTTCTAGATTATCCAGATGAGAATTAATGAGGTTGTACTGGTAAGAGTAATGAAAGAAAAGGTAATATTGCAATAAGCACCTGCTTGAGACAGGTTTGCTCTGAGAAGCAGATGACACTGCGACTGCAGTGTCTCCAGAACTAATAAACTACACGCAGCAAGCTTCTGGGAGATGGGAAGTCTGGCCAGTTCTTTGGAGCATCATTATATTTTACACAGACACACAGATCATTAGGGGTCAGAAGGGACCTCCAGGGGCCATCAAGTCCAACCCCCCTGCTCAAGCAGGATCATAAAACCTAAGACAGATTACACAGAAACGCATCCAGAGTGTCTTAAAAGTCTCCAGAGAAGGAGACTCCACAACCTCCTTGGGCAGCCCACTCCAGGGCTCAGTGACCCTTAGAGTAAAGAAATTTTTTCTTATATTGAGATGGAATTTCTTGTGCTCCAGCTGACATCCATTGTCCCTTGAAAGTGAAAAGAGATTGTCTCTTTCTTCTTGACACCTACCCCTCATGGATTTATAGACAGTGATTAAGTCCCCTCGTAGCTGGAGACAGTCCAGTGAAGAGCCACAAAGATGATGAAGGGAGCGGAACGTCTCCCTGAGGGAGTTGGGTCTCTTCAGCTTGGAGAAAAGGAGACTGGGGGGTCACCTCATTAATGTTTATAAATATGTGAAGGGTTGGTGTCAGAAGGATGGAGCCAGGCTTTGCTCAATGTCATCTAATGATAGGACAAGGGGGAATGGCTGTAAACTGGAATACAGGAATCACATCAATATGAGAAGGAACTTCTTCACGGTGAGGGTGACAGAGCACTGGAAAGGGCTGCGCAGGGGGGTTGTGGAGTCTCCTCTGGAGAAGTTTAAAACCCACCTGGATATGTTCCTGTGTAACTGGATCTAGGTGATACTGCTGTGTCAGGGGATTGGACTGCATGATCTTTTCATATCCCTTCCAATTCCTGATGTTCTGTGATTCTGTAACCTTCTCCTCTCCAAGCTGAGAAGTCCCAGATCTTTCAATCTAACTTTTTCTACATTTAAACTGGGAATAGCTTTGGAGCCTGCTGCTGCTGCAGAAGAGAAGTTCTGGCTTGTCAGAATCAGCACATAAAACCTCAAGCACAATTTAATTACAGCAGGCTTGCAGTTCAATCCTGGAAAAACCTAAACAGTTCAGAATAAGCAGAGCCAAGTTGGATCACAAATTCTGGTGACAGCATCTATTTTCTATAGCAGAAAATGCTGACATTTCTGCTCTCACTACTATAAACAGCCACATCCAAATACAACACAGCAAACCTACAGCATATTTTACATGACCAGCTCCACACGAAAACACACCTCATGGAGGAGGGTAAGCCTCCTAGTACACGTCGGCTGCGCTCTAGCCCAGGTCTGAGAGGAAAGAGCTCAGTTGTTTTCCCAGTGGCCAAACTTCAGATGTTGTTTTACAGATGTGGGCACTTTTAAGGGAACTCTGAGTCCAATTACAAACCCAGTTGAGTGAGAACCCTGAGGTTAGATCACCTTAATTTCACTGAAGACACTCCATTGAAGCTCTGCTATTCAGACCACAGTGGACTGTCATAACACAGAAGTTAATTATGAAAGTCCAGTTATTAAAATGAACCAAGTCTGCACCTTTGTTGGAGCTGAGATATTTCCAAAGCAAGCAGTAAACAACATGTCTGCACTAAATAAACCGTGAGATGACTGTATTATCGACGCATGGATTAACTGGGCTCAGGGCTGCAAAACAGCGGCTGCATCTTTGTCCAGCCCCACATGGACCTTCTCACCGAAGCATCATCTCATCTCTAAATTTACAGGATTATTTGTCCTAAGCAGCTTGCGTTGCCCTTACTGATGCAGAGCCCACAGGGAAGAGGGCTCTACATACCTGATCTGGCAGCTGGAGAGCAGCCTCAACCAAATGGGCAGCCTCTGCCCATCTGAAATGGTGCCCTGGATAGCTGTCTGCACGCTGCTCGGGAGAATTTGGGTCTGGAAGAGACCATTTCCTTTCAGCAGCACTTCTGGGCTGATGCAACCAGTTTAATTCAGTTTTCCAGTGCAGCCATGCAATTGTCTGTCCGAGCTCACTGCTTTTCCCAGCCCTGGTGCTCTGCTTGTTCAGCACTACCTGCGTGCAGCAAAATTATCCCACATGGAATTACAGAGTCAAGCCAAGACAAGCTCCTCCAGTAACAGGAGCTCGTGGAGAAGTGTCTAGAGAAATGTCAGAGTAGAAGGGAGCGGCTTTAGCTTTCGTGGAACAACAAAACCCTTGGAAGGCAGCCAGGCGCTCCTCCTCTCTGGAAGAGGTCTTCTCCTCTGCATAAAATAGAATGAAACTTTGCAAAGCCTAATTCTTTCAAAAAGAATAAAAAGCAATGAAATGAACATGTGCTACCACCTGCTGTCTGTTATTTGCAAGAGCAGCTTCCTCAGCAGGGTCTGGCACCAGACAGTCTCTCCTCTACCCAGGAAGCATCGAGGCCTGATGTCCCACTGCTGGCCCAGCACTTCAGAAGCAGCTTTAGTCTGGGTAGGGAACAGCGACCTAAAGTGAGCAGGTCTGAGATTTTGTTGAGTTATGTTCAATAAAGAGCAGTGTCAAGGAGAGTATTAGAAGATGATGTTACAGGGAAGGTCAGAAAGCTGCTCATCCATGTTAGATCCGTGGATGCATGTGGAGGTGCCAAGATGGAGAAAACAGCCATGGCAGCTCCACACATCCTGAGTGCTCTCTTGAGGTCCATCATCACCTGCTGGCACCTCACTGACAGGCTGCTGCTGTTTCAGACCCCCATTATGGCAACCAGCAGGAAAAGATTCATCAAATAAATATGAGTTTAAACAGGCACATTTCAGTGCACATCACTTCACTTGCCCACCAGCAACGCAGATCTGAGGCAATAAATCACCTAAGGCTGGCCAGAATAACAGCCCAGGGCTCACAAATACAAGGAACTTATTTAATCTTTCTCTGTTGCTGTGGTGAGCAAAGGGAACATGCCCAGCACATCAGGTAGCAAGGTTTCAAGCTCTTCTCGTGTCAATGCATTATCCATAATTGCTTGTAAAATCAAATGGTGGATCCAGTCTAGGTACTGAACACTGACTGCAGTGAAAGGACTCCCAGGAATCATTATCCTCCCAAAGTCTTAACAAACCAGGAACTAAAGGAGAAAAAAAGGTCTGGTTGCATTTGTTGTAGCCACAGCCATGTTTGTCCCAAACCCATGGTGGCAAATAAGAACCTACAGGAGAAAAAAAAAATGGAAAACACTCTGGAGATACAAAACCATTACCTTCAACCTTCCCAGCCCATACAGAGGCTTTTGTGTTTGCAGTGCCCTTGGCATCGAAGGTTTGATTGCAGCAGGGGTGTCATCCATAAGATCCCGCCTGCTCCAAGCCTGTCACAGCTTGCTTTGGAAAAAAGCTCCGCCAGGGTGGTTTAGAAGGGATCAATTCTGCAAGCACATTTACCCCAGTTTTATCTGAAACTCTTTCTGTTCAGCCAACGTGCTGGAGCAGTAACTACCAAGCAATAAAAAGGCCAATAAGCAGAGAGGCAAAAGGTGCTCAGAGAAACAGCAAAAAGGGAAATGAGCTAACGGCAACTGAGGCTTTACAAATATGTTCCGAGGGCTCCTTCCGTGCTTTCCATCTGCCATAAAGAGAAGAAAGAAACAATTTACAGTGAAATAGAAATGAGCAAAGGAGGAAAATATGTTCTAAACCCTTTTTATTTTTCAAAACCTCTACAGCATTTCTCTGCCGCCGCACTCCACGTCTATCCCCAGGCTGGAGCCAGCGAGCGGATGCTGGGTTACTTCACTCTCATAGCATGAACTCGAACTCCTTGCTATTCTCAATCTGTCACATTCAACAATCACATGCGAAAATGAGTCAGGCTGCCAGTTGTCTCCGTGTTGTGCTCATTGAGCATTTGCCAGCTCCTCAGGAGTAGGCTTCATACTGAAAGCTGCACTTTTGGAATCACGACCCTTAGGCTGCTGTGTTAGGCTCCAACGTTATGACTTCTGACCCACAACTTTGTGTCCCCTGTTTTAACGTCACAGCCCAACAGTTCTGGATGCAGAGGAAGCAGCAGCAGGTCAGGTGGCTCGTTCAGCCTGGCGGCTCGATCAGCCCGGCATTTTGACCCATCTGAAGGGATTTATTCAAAGCACCTAATATTTTGGAAGGAGTATAAAACCCCTAACTGCACCACGCTGGTCAGCAGCTGGAAGCATTGGGCAAATTTCCTTCCTGTCACCTGCAGTGATCACCTGAGAAGCAGGCAACGATCTTCATGTTTTTCCGAGCAAACGCTGTTCCACGGTGCAGCCTTTTAGCCAGCATGGCTGCAGGCACCGAGTCAACCCCCTCCCCTTTGCAGCAGCAAATACCATGAGTTCATTCAACTCACTGAGGTCTCCTGGCACTTGGAAGCAAACCTCTTCCAGCTTGATATTCTCAGCCTAATGCCTGCCTTCAAAGCCTTCAGAAAGAAACGTCAGGCCCAGGGATGGATGTGTAGCCTCTGCTGACTATCAGGACAGCCTACACTGAGCAGCTCACAGACAGGTACAATAGAAGCCCACATTTATTTAAGTGAATCCTGCACTGGAGAGTCTCAGAGCAACTGTCCCAGCTCTGTAGGAGGGAAGAGATCTTGTGTGCAGCTTAAGGAGAAGCCATCAAGCTTTAGTATTTAATTACTTTGGCTGTGTTGTTGTTTCACCCAATGCTATGTTTTCCCCCTGTCTCTGCAAACCTGGTGTCCTAGGTAAAGTATTTTGTCAATTCAAGTCATTTATTAATATTCACACTTAACAGTTGTCTGGATTTATTCCTCATTTATTGTAATTACCAATGAAAAAATAATCATAGTAGCACCTATAATACCCTCAGGGTTAAATGTACTTCATAAACTCAGTGGATGGGTCTTTTTCCCCACTAGAAACTGCCCTCAGTGAAAACTCTTCAGATAAATAACAATCTCCTTTACAAAACATTCAGCAGTGGGGACATCCTGGAAATGTGTGACCAGTAGCAAAAGAAAGACTGTCACTTACTGCTATATAAGTACAAGGGACTCCAGTTATAGGACTTCTTCCCAGTGAGGGTGACAGAGCACTGGAACAGGCTGCCCAGGATGGTTGTGGAGTCTCCTTCACTGGAGACATTTTAGACCCGCCTGGATGTGTTCCTGTGTGACTTGGTCTAGGTGATCCTGCTGTGGGAGGGGGATTGGACTAGATGATCTTTCGAGGTCCCTTCCAATCCCTACTGATTCTATGATTCTATCATTTAGAATCATAGATTCATTCAGGTTGGGAAAGACCCTTGGGATCATCAGGTCCAACTGTCAGTCCTACCCTACAAGTTCACCCCTTTAGATTAGACATTAGGAAGAAATTCCTCCCTGTGAGAGATCTGAGGCACTGGAACTGGTTGCCCAGGGAGGTTGTGATGGTTCCATCCCTGGAAGTGTTCAAGGCCAGGTTAGGATAGGACTCTGGGCAACTTGGTCTGGTAAGAGGTGTCACTGCCCATGGCAGGGGTTTGGAACTGGATGATCTCTGAGGTGTCTTCCAGCCCATGATTCTGTGAAGTACAATTTTGGCATAAGGTATGATGAAAGAGATTCCAAAATCTTCACGCAACCATTAATCCAACTAATTAATTAACAAAACATAAACAATAAATCATTCTGTGTATCAAATAACAAAAGTAAGGCCATAGGAATGATAAAGCTTGTGATGTCTTCTAATAAGGCAGCAAATGGACTTCATACTCAGGGAGGCTCCGTAACTACCCCCCGTTACAGAGCGAGCTGTTCAAAAGCATACGGTTTGTGTAAAGGCTGCGTATACCATATGCACATATCACTTCACTTGCCACTGAAACAGTTGTGTCATGGGTGGAATGTGGCAACTCTACCCACACACAGTAATGTGATACAACAGATGAAGAGAGTGGAAAGCCGCGAAACTGCATGGAGAAACTTAAGTAGACAGAGTCCATCTCTACTTCAGTGGGAATTAGATCAGGCCCCACAAGAGAATTTATGCGTGGCAGCGGGATTAACATATATATTTCCTGAAAGACAGTACCTTTATAAACTGAAGACATCCACAGTGTCACACTGGAGCTTTAGTTCATTTTATATTAAGAGAGAAACCATCATTTTGTAATTCACGGTAATTTCCTCCAGGACATGGGTCTCCTTAGTTATCTCTTTTGAGTCCTGATCCTACTTAATTTGCAAGGTATGAGACAGCAGCAGGGACAGCTGAGAGCATATTTGAGTTATAGCCCCCTTCATGAGCTGGAAACAGTGCAAGCGTGAGAGACCCAATTAAATTAGAAGTTCAGCAGTCTGAACTAGCGGGCGTCAAATGATTACGGTGTGATTGCATTTTCTTACACAAGAAAAACTGTGCAGTACCCTGCCTGTCTGATCCTCCCTGTGAAATCCTGCCGCTCCCGAAGGCTGGAGCTTCCCAGCCGTCATACGAAGCTCGATCAGACACGCGGTGCCGCGGCAGGGGGAAGCTCTGCGACGCAGGAGCACAGATGGGATCAGCTTGAGAGTAAATATGTTTCTGTTACTACACGGAAGCGTAGAAAGCGACAGTGAATAAAGATGGAAAATAAGATGCTGACAGAAGAAAGGGGAAAATCCCGCCAAAACGGGGACGAAGAGGATAGACTACAAAGGAGCAGTAAGCTGGACAGGTAGTTTGAGCTGCTGGTTTTCCACCCATGAGAGTCCTCCCGTCCTGCATCGATAATGCCATTGTTTTGTATTTACCCTCTCAGCTGGGCATTCAGGTACTTCATAGCGGTTTTCACTCTTCCCTCACGTACATAAAAGCTCTTGCTGAGAAAGGCAAAGCCTTGTGCTCCTTTTGAGGTGCTCTGAATGCAACCAGGAGTGCTGCCCATATACTGAGGGTCACACCTTTTACTTTTTCTTGTATATGATTAACTTAGTTTTAATATGAAAATGTGGTAATTTTCTTTGACAAAGGTAACCAAGAGCTGGAGAGGTGATTCTAAAGACAAAATGTGTAAGAAGCAGTCTGTACCTAAGGAAAAATGACATCATGGTTCATAATTCTAGCTCCTTGTGTTTGGATTTTAATGTTTGATTAGGACAAGTAAGAATCGTGATACTGTTAGATCTGCTACTTCACTACTGAGGTGCAGCACAAATACACACACTAGGAAATATTATCGACTAAACTGAAAGGCTGAGAGAGCTGGGTGTCTTTAGCTTGGAGAAAAGGACACTGAGGGGTGACCTCATTAATGTTTATAAATATGTGAAGGGTGGGTATCAGAAGGATGGAGCCAGGCTCTGCTCAGTGGCATCTAAAGATAGGACAAGGAACAATGGGTGTCAGCTGGAACATAGGAGGTTCCACATAAATATGAGAAAAGAACTTCTTTGCAGTGAAGGTGACAGAGCACTGGAAGGGGCTGCCCATGGAGGATGTGGAGTCTCCTTCTCTGGAGATGTTTAAAGCCTGCCTGGCCATGTTCCTGTGCGACTGGATCTAGGGGATCCTGCTGTGGCAGTGAGATTGGGCTGGATGATCTTTCAAGGTCTCTTCCTATCCCTAATGTTCTGTGATTCTGTGAAATGCTCTATAGACCTGCTGAACTTGAGCTGGAGAACAAGGTTCATCGTGCATTTTACACAGTTTACACAGTTTATTAAGGTTGGAAGGGGCCTTCAAAGGCCATTGAGTCCAACCCTCCTGCAAACCATTACAATCCTGGTAAGATATCAAATATCTAAATAATCGTAACAGTCATGGAAACGTGGCACACAAGCATCTCAGGTGGCGGCAGAGACAAGCAGTAGGATCCATGACTGGCAAAGGGAGTTAGAAATTCCTCTCTCACTATGGAAGTCTATAGACCAAACTCAAGTATTTCCAGAGAAAGCTTTTGATCATATTCAACTCCTTTTTAAGTACTTAAGCCATTTTTGTGTAACAGTGCACATTAAAGTAATGTGAAGGCTGCAAAGCCCTTACCTACAAACTGTGCCATCCCAAGATTAAGCTTCCTAAATTCAGCTCTGTTGAAGATACGCATGAGGAGAGTTTTCTATTCTCTTTCTACATACAAGTCTCCTGGAAACCACTGAATTCCATTCCATGCAGGAGAAAGCAGGAATATTAATTGTCTCAGTGCTTTTTGTCTGGGGCTTTCACTATAGTTTTAATGCTCAATAAACATCAAAGATTTATCTTTACTGTGACAGAAGATGCTCTTACATTCACTCAGTAGATAGAGAACAGGCCATAAAACTTAAGGCTGAAAGCATTAAACATGCAATGACTTCAGATGTGCAATATGAATGCTCCAAGTCCTCATTTTTCAGAGTACCTGTCATTTTAGGAATATCTCATGGTCAGAGCAGTGATCCCATTGATCTCAATAACCACAGAAGCTCTCCTGCAGCTCAGACCCCTGCCTCTCTACCTGGGCATATTGAAAATGAAGATCATGACTAAGCTCTGCCCTCCTATTTGGGACCTCTCTGCTCCCAGCTACTCCCTTCTTTCATCCTCATTACCTCCCTTGCTTTGCTACAATCGTGCTCTCCTCCCCCACTTCTTGTTTCCATTTGCATTGGTTTTCCCACATCTCCTGAGCACAGAAAGTGGGGGAGTGGAGAGGACTGGGCCTTGCCACATTCTGCTCTTCTGCAACCCCACACACAAGAGCTTTCACAAGCTACAGCAGCTCTGTTCTTGCTATCTCAGGTGAGAACCACACATCTTTTCCTACAAAGAATGCAGAAGTTGAACAAGCCTCTACTGTACAACCATATATAGTTATTTCAAAAGACCATAGTAGCTGTGGAGTAGCTTCACCAAATTTGGCAGTTTAAACAAAGCACAAAGTACCAGGGTTCAGCCACGGAGACGACTCCCTACCATAAGTTTCACATCCCTCTGTCAGCACACGGAAGCAACAGGACCTCAAAACAGCTCTAAGGGTTGATAAGTAGACCAAGTGATCCTACCTGAGTCCTCCTTGATACACTCACAGCTCCTGCCCTGGCTGTGCAGACGAAGAGGGGAGATGGCTCACAGCGAATACTTTTATCTCCAGGTGTAAGGTCAGAAAGGTTGTAGGACATTCACCTTCATTTTGTGGGACACAGGGTTGTGCATCTCAAGCGAGATTTGTCCCAATGAAAGATTTATTCCACAGCACAAAAAGCTGGTTCTGTTTTAGGGCTAATGAACTTGTGCTGATGGCACAGTACATTTCATATCGTGTTCTGCAAAGTGACAAACTTCTGCCCTGATTTCAGAGCAGCACCGTCCCCAACTCAGTACAACAGCACTCCACACCACACAGCAGCTCCTGAGATGTGTGGAAACTCTCATAGGCAGGTAAAAGATTAATGGGAAGGGCTCTCTTTTGATTGATGAATCTGTGACCTTGAGCAACAAGAGCACTTGCACCAAGTATATCTGCCCTTCGAGACAGACCAAATGAAAGAGGCTCATGTTACACTCTCAGATCTCATTAAGCACCCAGACCAGAAACACCGATACTGGCACTGGCCATCTGCTCCACTGTTTGCCTGGTTACAGGTCTGATAACACTTAGAGGGAGCAAAAGTTAATCAGACGTAGAGATGAGCACCAGCACTTCTGCACAGGAAATTCATCGGAGCATAACAGTTTCTGGAAAAAAACCCCAACAACCCACAGACATGTTTTTATTTCATTCTGTTGTTGCAAACCACACAGGCAAGCCGGCGGTTCAAAGAGAGATTGTTGACGTAAAAGGTCATAACTCGAGACTCTTCAAATATTGCTTGCTTTTCTTTATAAATAACCTGTGACGTTACCATAAAGTTAATTAACTTGATATGTGCCAAATTGCTGTGATCTCCTGCTAGTCTATAAAACAGCGATGATATGGAATTATTTTTAATTGCTTTTAAATTACTTCCTCTGATGCTCTTTTCTGCTCATCTCAGTTATTTGAGAGCTTCTTGCGTTTTCTACCATTTGTTCTCCACTTGCAGCAATGAAGGCCCTCACCAGCAGCTTCCAGCTCTGCTGTAATAATTCCCCAAGGATCCGTCCTGGAGGAATGAAGTTTCTCTTCAAGCATGTTTTGGGAGAGACTTACGATCAGCTGAATTTTCTTTGCTGAGCAGCAATTCCTGGAAAATCCTGCAATATATTCAGAGACTTTGTTACTGCTTTTGGAGAATTAGCTCTGGGCAAAAGGATACAGTCTATTGAGGCCATATCTGACCTAGAAAGTATTAACTGAAGAATGTGCGGGACAGCTGGTTATCGGAAAGAAAAGACATGCAAGAGAATGACATGTAGAGCTACTCGAGTCAGTTCTGAATGATTGTCAGCTCTCCAGAGCCAGCCAGGCCTGGGAAGCAGATACGGCGCTTCTGCCAGAGCTCGTGCCACGTCCCGTAATGGAGCTGGCTCAGATATCTCCAGCACAGGCCTGCACCATGCGGTGAGGAGATAGTTTATCATCCAAGAGCATTGCAGATACGTGATATGATAAGGCTGAACAGAAATCTGGAGTATAGCAGGATTATTTCCAACAAAGTGCCGAAGGACGTGCAAGGGAGGACATTCTGCAACCGGGTTTGGTACACAGCGTGCCAGGGTCACCTTGTTCAAAGTGCTGCTGCTCTCCACGGTGGAGGTGGTTCTTAAAACCACAATCAAGTATCTTCCTCTTTTAAATGATGTTACCAGAGAACGCTGGAGGTGGAGGGGAGTGTGTGTGTGTGTGTGTGTGTGTATGCAAGTCAGTTATTTCCAGCTACATATCCAATTACACCGAAACACACAAGGCTTCAATTCTTATTTAGCTTTAGGGTTTCTTATGTGGGATCGTTCTCTTTACTATTCCTTTCAGTGAGGTGGTACATACCAAGTGCCTGTTTGCTGCCATATCATCAACTCTCAAACATGTTAACTCTCTGAAAATCAGGGGACAGCCTTCATTTATACATAATTCTTTACCATTTTGGCCAGTACTACATCTTCGATGGCACTTCCTCACCATTCCTTCACCCAGCATCTCTCATACTGTGGAGTCTTGTGGCACATGGGCAGCAATAACAGCACGTAATGAGAACATACTTTACTGTTTTATTCTTCCCAGCATCTCAGTGCACATCCACTAATCGGGTCAAGAGAGAAGATTACGTGAGCTGTAACTCGAGTTGCACAAAGGTGCTGATGTCGGTTCTGGTGGCCATTTCAGGGTAAACACAGTTGGTGCAAACGCCACAGCAAAGGCTCTGGATGCTGTCTCGCTGTCAGACACAGATACATGGGGTCTCCTTTCTCCCAAAAAGTCCTCACCAGCCACATGTGGCCTCAGCGCATTCACAGTCAGCTGCGGGTCCTGGTTCAGACTTTTGCAGGAGAATGTAAAGTTGTTTATTTCAAAAAAGGGGCTTTTAATTAGGCTTCATGGCTTTCTGCTAGAAACCGTTTCCCTCCTTGTACCTTTCATCCTGGTTTGGTGGTTTATTATGCAGCTGAATCGTTACTTCCACTCCCTTTCCTTCCTCCCCGGTTCCTACAGAGATACCCCAAAACACCAAACGCCTTCCTCCCGCTTTTATCCGCTCCCCTCAGCTTCACGTACCCCTTCCCTAGCCCCGCCGCAGTCCCCTCAGGCCTTCTCCACACCCACAAGTTCCCCCTCCACGGCCGCGGCGAGTGCGCGGCCTGTGCGGGCGGGGCGGAGGGAGAGAGGGAGGAGGAGGAGAAGGAGGAGGGAGAGGGAGGAGGAGGGCCGGCCCGCCCGCAGCCGCTGCCGCCGCCAGCGCCGCCATGATGCTTGTTTGCTTTCAATGAGTGTGAGGAGGAGGCGGGGGGGAGCCGCTCTCCCGTCCGGCCCGCGGCAGGAAACAAAGAGCCAGGCAGGCGGCGGAGCGAGGGCGGCGGGGGGACGGGGATGCTGCAGCCACAGGTAGGGGCAGCCCCGGCGTGGTGCCCGACCTGGAGGGGGGGCTCTTGCCCTGGGGGGGCAGCGCTGGAGGGACGGTGGGGGTGCGCTGCTGTGGGGGGAGGGGAGCGGCGGTGTTGTTATAGCAGGGGGGAAGCCCCCTTATAGAGTTTGGCAGTGGGGGGGCTCCCCACCTACCGTGTGGTTTGGGGGGGTCATTGGGGAGGGTGCGGGGGGCGAGAGCCCTCTGGGCCTAAAAGGGG